>VCRD01001268.1:7157-92640 GCA_006783055.1 Trinorchestia longiramus
GTATTTCAAACTGTGTTGTACGGAAATCTCTGATCTAATGTGTTTCCTAATGCACTTCCAATCATTTTGGGTGCATAGTAATGTATAATGATTCATATAAAATTTTTTAAAAAATACGTAAGGGGGTACCCTTATTATTTTTTTGTATGATTCAAAATTGCACGAAACTCCATGAAATTGTGCCTACAAATGAATTATTGTACGTAGATCATGAAGAACACATGATTTTATGTGTTTCCTAATCCTTTTTGATTCATTTTGGGTGCAAAATCATGAAAAATATTTCCTAAAAAATGATTGAAAAAATCGTGAGGGGGTATCCTTATCATTTTTTATAAAATCAAAAAGTGCACGAAACTCCATGAAATTAATTGAAAAAATACGTAGTGAAATTGCTCTAGTTGTTTACATTTTTGTTTTGTTCCTACATAAAACGTGCGATGCTGCTGGATTATGATATGCAATTATTGATTTCATATTTCTGAATTTCATGAACAAATGTACAAGGTTACCTATTTTTTACCTATTTTAGTCAGTGTCTTGGAATTCTATGAAACTATGTGTAACACTCTATTAGCGATGGGAAACAATCGAATATTTGTGCGTAGATCACGAAGAACCCCTGATAAGGGATATGGATTTTTAACAATTATCCCGCGATTCTTCGGTATTTGTTTGCGTATTCAACATATTCGTGGTCCATGCATGGTTAAACACCCAATCATTAGGGAAGTTATTGATTTACAATTTTTACGATTGGTGTAAGGAGTGGATAGGGTATCCCGTGGTGAAATTTTTCGATTAATATCACTGAATGTTATGAAACTTGGTGCACAGTTCAGGCAATGATTGTAGACAACAAAAACGACTCTGTTCGTATAGATTGGTCCGTTGTCGTATTTAAAAATCATTTCCATCTACTGTAATACATTAGTTATCAAGGCAGTCGATTCCGTAGATGTACGTAAATGATAATTGTAGTAGTGACGACAGATACCGAGAGAGAGGAGCAGACTACATGTGTATCTCATTTCTATTTATTATTTTTTAGGTGGTTGCAGTGGAAGAAGTCAAGGACGAGGAGGATCTGCTAGTAGAGAAAGAATTTGAAAAATTTGCAAGTATCGTGGAACCCAACAGTGGAAAAGAAGGATAATTCTCACCTCGTGAAAATAATCTGGTAAGACGTGGGAACTTGAGTTAAATTCATGGATGAAATTTGGTTTAGGTCAATTATTTTTTGGGTCCGTCCTGTGCTTGAATATTCTCTTGCACAATATGAAAAAAGCGTTGAGAGAACCGCAATAGTTTGAACTCTTTGGTATTTCATTGGATAAAGTAATTATTTCACTACCACGAAGGTTTCAGAACAATTGCGTATCTTATTGGCTTCGTAGCTAGGATAATATCCTGGGACTCGTATAAAGTAGGAACTATTTATTACGAAAATTGCCTATGGTTCTGAATTACGAGGGTACCCTTAATGTCGAGTTGAATGATCAGAATATTATACGTATTAGCTCTTTGCTGACGGGCCTTCCATTAATTTTGAGCCAGTTGGTTTAGGTAACAAATTACGATGAAAAAAATCTTGAACTTGTGATAAAAATACTAGTTATATCGTATTAAAATTGAGTAACAATTTACTTGAGCTATAAGACGAAGTGCTTGTAAATACATATTTCACTTTGTTTATGAGTGAAGACGAATTATATTCTTGGAACTGATATTATTGTAGAAAGGAATGCAGCCCAAAATGAAACCTTCTAAATATGCTTAAATAATGATAGAGATCTGTTTAGTTTATATCATGCGTCATAGCGGATACGTTTAACTCTGTTTTGCGTTGAAGTAAGGTGCGATGAATACACAATTCCTGTGGATCATAGCCTGTTAAATCTCGGTTTGCACAAACCATTAACGAAAGATAACGCGATTACAAGTGGCTGAAATTTCTCCTATTCTGTATCTTGTTTTTCTAATTAACTGCTTCCTTTCTATTTCCCTGTTAAAATGCTGTAAATGTAACGCTGTAAGTCCTCGAAGTTTGATGGACCAAATCTTAAAGATTTATAACCTAATTCAAAAACATATTTGGTGATGCGGATATGTTACGCAACTCGAATATGAGCAGGAAGGATTTGTTGTAATACATTCAATGTTCGTCACACTACGTAGCTTAAAATGTCTTTAGTTACAGAGAATGACATTTGGCCTCATGTCTATTTATAAACCAAATTATATCTATAACCAGCTGATAATTTTTTTTTAACAGGTTAAAAAAACTTTGGGATTTCAAACATTACTATATTTTGCGCCATTCTTATGCCGACACAAAATAAGTGATGGGTGAAAAATAAATAGTTAAAGCTCACTAACAAGATATATTTGACATATATACATACACACATATAGGAGGTAAGTGATATTTATAAATACAGGTTTCATCAAAATTATGTAGCAGATTTACAATTACTAACTGTAATGTAGCACCACCGCATCAGATACAAGTGTAGCTTTTAAGGCCAACATCAGGCGAAACTTGGGTTCAGTTCTATCAAACTATCCTAATGATGCAAATCTGTACACATCTTGAAAGAAACTTCATTCACTCCATAGTTCTTAACAATGTACAGAAGATAACAGACAGTAAAAATGGTTCTCACTACAACAGAATGTATTGAACTGTAACTCCAAATTTGAACTTGTGTCAAACACACAAGAGGAAAGAGTTTTCTTGAATTAACACTTTGCTTTCACGACACATTCTCTCTGTATTCTATACCAAATAATGCATTTATCACATTAATGATAGAACTACAGTGAAACAACCTAAGATAGATCGTAAAATACTTCATGAGCCAACTCTCTTCAGCAGATTGTACGTGTCTAAGAATAACCTCCTTTCAAACTACTTAAATCTCCTATTTTGTATGAGTTCAGAAAACTTTGAAGTACCAGACCGTAAAAATAGAAAGTTTTACAATATATTCGACTGGACAAAAAGCATTTCATTACGAGTTTAGTCAAAAGTAATAAATAATTGTTCCACACTTAGTATAGTGAGAAACTGAAGAGCTAAGTATAATGAGAAACTAGGATGTTGTTTCAAGAGAACTAGTTACCAGTTTTCCCCAATTTTGATATCGAGGTTTACAAGTGCAAGCATATAAAGTAGCAATAGTCACCTCGGAAAGATTTCATATATGAGGTCAAACAGAACACAAATAAATAATAAAACTCAATACCAATAGCTCGAAAAGAAATGAAGCATCGGCCTGGGAAAGAAAACGATGTCAAAATGCGAATACGGACAGAACTGCCGAAACCCTAAATGTTGAAAAAAATGTTTGAGTTTATGATCAGGTACTAATATGGAAAAACGTCAACACGAATGACAATGCCGGTTAACGATGTTCACGGTACTCTCCCTGCAATCGTTTACCATGGAGTATGAAATAACAGTACTCACGTATTGTTCGCAGTGTGGCATGAAGTTTAAGATGAACGAAGTGTTTATAACTGGACACACGATGCTTTTCAGAATATGAACTGGTCCCATTACGCGTACTTGTAAAATAAGAACTGCTTCTACGATGCTCTCTTCGAAAATAAGAACAGGCCATAATTCAAATATAAGAACTGGTCCTGCAGGGTGTATTTCAAGTTACGAACTGGTCCCGAAAGAGGCAGTGCAAGAATTAATACAGCTGATTCCTACAGCCTGGTATAGAAGATAATGGTATTTGAGAACTGGCTCCACAGAAAGCGAGAACAGCACCCACAGGGCGGAACCCTAGTCATAAGAAAGCAAAAAGTCCTAGAGAAAACATAATCTAAGGAACACAGTGAGCGTGCTACTGACCGAGAAACTGTCGACATCCTCGGGGTTTCCTAGGAATAAACTCGTTAATGACTAGACTGTTCCAGTCCGAACAATTGAACACCAACGGAAATTAAGCCTCTTAATGTAGTCCTACCACTCAATGAAAAGGCAGACTACAATTTTTCATTCAAACTTTGTAAGTAATCTCACCTCAAAAACTTCTTAGTACCTGTCTCGATTCTTGGACATTCTGAAGCTCATATGAAGGGCGTTGCCTCTCAGCAGAGGCGCAAGTGAAGCTCGGTTCAGTGTACGTCGTGGCATGGTTAGGTCTCCTCGGAACGAATCCTTTTGCTCAAGAGCCTCTTCTTGGTCCAGTTGCTCATGAGCGAGGTCAAGACGTGAGAGTGACATGTCCAGTCTACTCAAAGTAAGATCAGAGCAAGGATCCCATGAACGGGCCGATAAATTATGGCTCGAAGACTGTAAGTCTTTTTTAGAACGTCTGAGGTCTTTAGAGGATTTCGTTGTACGTAAATCAGACTTTGTAGAATAAATATCAGAATTTGGTGAACGAAGATCATAATTTGAAGTTTTGAAATCATAGAAAGAGTTCCTTTCATCACGATCATTCCTATGTGAGTCCAACTTCCCACATCTAAGGTCTGGTCTTGAAGAGGTTTCAATTTTAGGTCTCAAATCGTCTCGTGGATCTCTCAATTCTGCTATCGATGCACGAAAATCACACTTTTGCAGCTTTCGCTTTGATTTCGAAGACAAGGAGTCCAGTGTAGCGTAATTGCCAGCTCCAATGCTCAAATCACTACGAGTATGACTAAGATCAGATTTAGTGAGTGACATTTTCTTCTTTTTTGGCGAGTTATTCGTCGTGAGTTGGTCGACGGCGCGTAACACACTTCCATTACAAAGCTTCTGCCAAGGTTTACTGAGTTTTGGTTCGATGTCTGTCAGCGATTGATTCATAGACAGCCTGTCATTATAATCATTCCAGGGAGGATATAAACCTCCACTGATACCACAGTCGAAGGATTCCGAGTGCCGTAATCTGTTCGTTGCATTTCGAAATTCATCATTAGCTACTCTATTATCGAGAACTTCCTGATTAAGATTGAGAAGAGATTGATGGTTATAGGGACGAGGCGATGTCTTCTTCCAGTCATCCTCTACTTGCCTTGGATTATCAATAACCAGGGATGCTCGTCTAGTTGAGCGTTGTTGTTGCTTGCGGACAGCTTTCAACGTTTCCTCCATGTCAACGCTCATGTAGTTACTGCGAGTGCGCAACCTGCGTGCAGAAGTAAGCATAGCTGCTGCGGCAGCTATGCGGACCACTTGCACCTGAGTCTGATGCTCCTGCTGCTGTGCTTGCTGTTGCTGTTGTTGCTCTTCAGGGATAGGACATTGGCACAGACTCACGGCTACGTTAGAAGCAAAAGAAGCAGAATTATTTTTCTCTAAAAACGTGGGGCTGCTATTATCGCTGCTTGAGTAAGCTGAGTCGGGGCACTCGCTGGAGTCTGCCTCCGAGAGCGTGTAGAGGCCCGACGCAGAGCTCGGATACACAGACGACAGCACTGACGGACACAACCACGGGTGGTTCAGACAGTCATCGATTTGGAGACGCTCACTGAAAATATCAAAGCATATATAACCTTATTATCCAATTCTTCATGAATATTTAATTCTTCATCCATATCTTGTAAATCTTATAATGAGCGATAGTGTCGACAGACAGAAAATCAAACATTTTCACCTTGTACGTGAATACTTAAAAATTTGAAAAAGTTAAAAATAACGGCATAGGGCGTTTCAGAACATAATTTTAAAAATAGTAATATTCAATTCCATAGAATTATAAGATAAAATGTGTTACCTTACAGCAGCAACCACATTTAAATAATTTAATTCGCTGCTAATTTCACGAAAGAATATAACTTTGCAAAGAAGAGCATGAACTCACGAAGTTTTCTTAAGGAGAAGCCCACTGATGAAGTCTTTAGCGTTGTCCGAGACTTCGGCGAAGAGATCGTCGGGGAAGTCATACTCAGCCTGGGTGATATTCACAAAGGTTTCCTGGTCGGTGTCGCCTCCAAAGGGCGTGCAGCCCGTCAGAAATACGTAAGTCAGAACACCTACAGACCTGAACATTCAACAATTTAAATTAAAATCACATTGGAAGTATGAATACAGCGCAGCATGACTGCTATATTTACTTTGCATCTGTGCATCTAACAAAATACTGGGTATAAAAAGGGAAAGATGAGAATATATGAGTGGTAAAATGAGAGCATTATTTTGGCAATTAACTGAAAAATCTATCGAAACTTAAAATAGTCAAATCATTTAACTATAGGTATTAATGTCAATTTATTTATTAATTTAGTTTCCTAACTCTCCAGTTACACTCTCAAACGAGACAGTGAACCTCTATCAACTTCAGTACAAAGCCAGAGGTTATACTACATAAAAATGGAATATCCAAATGTTTCTATTCAGTAGTGAATATCAAAAGATAACCCTGCAAAACGTGAAGTACCCGAGTACTAAAGGCCAGACTGTCACTCTACCACTGCTGTTATGGGAGTTCAAGCCTGTGTAGGCGCAGAGGTACCAGCAGCAGCGTACCTCGCAAAGAAAGGACTACTTTTAAGTGCGAAGAAAAAACCTCACACCGCCTACTATAAAAAAAATGAATACATGAAATATACATTTACTTCAGGTAACTAGTTATCATTTCCTAATTATTTGACCCTAACTTCAAAATCACGTAAAGATGAAATAAGATAGGCTGATAACTCACCACATATCCGTTGCTAGGCCTACGGGTTCGAAGTTTATCACCTCAGGAGCTGGAAAAAAATCGTTAGATTGTAAATTAAACGGTGTACTTAATATAAAAAATTAATATTTCATATTTAAACACTTTCACTCTTTTGATAAATAATGTTTATTATTCGTAAACTACATTTTCCTGACACAAAGCTAAAGGATGATAATGTAAATTATTCTAATGGCTTTCCTGATTATAAAACTATTTATAAAACTATTATAACTCACGGCATGGGACTTCGGTATACGGCATGGGACTTCGGTATTGTACGGCATGGGACTTCGGTATTGAACCAAGAATGGGCCAAACGGCTCGTTCCTATTGCCTTATTCTATTCTGATGCTTTACTAGTTTATTTTTCTTGATCAGAAACGTTTTGTTTGTATGCAATATACTACTGTTATTCATTAATCAAAAGCTTGCACGTTAATAGAAAAAACAATTTTATATTTATTCCTTGTTCGATTTCCCAGGAGAGAAAAGAAAATATTAAGGATGACACGCAGTGTGTTTTACATATTGATACGAACAAACTTTTACTGAAATTTTAAATGCTGAGCTTCGCAAGCCATAACCGTACTACACAGGCTTCTTTCAAAGCTCGAGCTACTTCTTTTGCAAGCTAGAATCATAATTTAAAAATCTAATGCTAAACTCATAATCATTAGGGCTTTACTACCTTTTAAAAAATGAACGCTCGCTTGCTTTGCGTTATTCAGTGCTCTCTCTTAGAAGTGATCAGTGAACTCACCAACATAGTCCGGGGTGCCCATAATCTGCGTCAGCTCAGTGTCCTGGGAAATGACGCGACTCAGGCCGAAATCGACAATTTTCACACCCTCGGCAGGGGAGGCTCCCATCATGATCAAGTTTTGTGGCTGCATCGAAGTAAAGAAATTAAGAAGTTGTTCTAGAATCAGGTACGGGTTCTTAATAGCAAACAAAGATACAAAAAACAAGCTATTAGGACAAAAAAGTATGAAGACAAACTTTGATTGAAAGAGACTCGTTACTACAATGAACTGTGGAATTATTTTTAATCCTGATTTAAACGAAAATAAAATACACGTACGTTTGAGTCAATTTATTCTGGTAATGAGAAAAAACATCTAAATGGGTGTGAGGTATTGCGTCTGTTACCCTGCTATTTTGTTTCTAGACTTACATAAAATTAGTACATATTACAAGCTAAATGATGATATTGTACTCATTCTCTCATGACCAAACGCAGGAGTTTTATCTGACACAAACGTGCAATTTTAAATTATTGGTGAAAAATTTAATCAATGGAATTTAAAGAGAAAAGCCTAATGTAAAAGATTTATATTTTTAATAATTTAATGAATCAATGGGGACTGCATAATATTCCCCAGTTTTCGATTATATGCAATACATCTTTCTGTTTCAATGGAGCCGTGTTTCCTTTACTCAGTAAATAACATGACCAAAATTTGCAAAATGGATGGTTGAATGAATGTGTAAACAGAGCAAAGTACAGCATCTAGCAAGACTGTTGGGCCGAAAGATATTTAAGCGAGGCTAAAAACCTCAAGCATCAGTTGGCTCGAAAATTCAATATACCTTTTTTCAATTGTTCTCTTCATGGTTTCCAAATAGTAGAGAACAAGTCATCGTCTCGTAAGTGGCGTACATAATACATTAAGCATAGAATTGAAAATCTCTCTTAACACACCTTTCATAGTCAAGCATCAGAAAATTACAAGAATTGGTGTCGGCTTTTAAGAACGAAAGTCACCCCGGCAAATTTGAAAAATGTAATCTTATGTATTTAAATACACATGAACTAGTAAATTTTTATCAAAGCTTTCCAAATAGCAATAAGTATCAGCAGATCAGGGCTTAAAAACTAACCGTAGTAAAAAAAAGAGTAAAGATTTCAAGCTATCTAGTTTTATTTAGGTGAGATAATTTTTACTAGAAACTCTAACGTTTGTTCGAAGAGAGTAAAATATCTTACAACGCTTGCATCACGCAGTTGACATTGAGCTCCAATTGCGGATGTTCCGGTAATTCAATGATCATTGGCGCCATTGACAATAATGGTGCGGGCATGACATGAATTGCCAACAACGCGAGTAATTCGGGAATCTGTTATCAGCGTCCTGCCCTCCAGTAAACGTTACGATACTCGGATTGTAATTCGAATGAGACAAGTTGCGTTAGACTCATTAAAACACGAATTTTCACGTACGCTTACGTTAGTTACGATCGCTTTGAAGTATAAGTGTCACGTCAAGGTGCCGCAAACTGGAATTTTATGCACGCTTTAATTTGTACGTACTAGCTTCAAACATTTTAGTCAGATTAGAAGACTAAATTGTGAGGCGCAATCTCTGGGACGAATTACGATTACAACATAATTAAATCGTCATGTAGACTTCATCCGCATTCATTTAAATGGTCAATGAATTTTCCACTTCAAACATCACTATTTAAGGATTTATTCATACAATCATCACATATTGAAATACTAGGTTAAAAGGTTTAAAGGCAGTAGAAGAGTTATATCACAGCAGGTATTCACTACACCTCCGTTCAGAATAAAACTGTCCAAATTGGGCACTTGTCAAACGTACCTTAATATCGAGGTGAGCGATCTTATGCGTGTGAAGGAAGCGCAAGCCAGACAACACCTGCAGAAGGAGAGCACGAGCCACGTCCTCTCTGAAGGCGACTTGGTCGTCCAGTAACTTCTGTAGGTCGCCTCCCGCGCCGCTGAGAAAGAATGAGAATGTATATCAAATAATAATGCATTCACGAGCGTAATCTTACAAATTTAAAATGTCTTAACAACTGGCATATGCATTAGAAAGTAATTAATCTTTTACTATTTATGCAATGGGTTGTGATAAATATACAAGAACTATGATCTATAATGTTTCCAGATTACACCAATATACGGACAGTTACCCTAGTGTACAAGAAAGGCTGAGACAGAAGGAAGAAAAACAATCTACCATAGAAAATTGCAGACAGACGCGAGCTCATCGAGACAGAAAAACTGTGCACAACCTCGAGTACAAAAAATAACGATGCAAGTCACGCAGCAAAACGATGCTTCCCACTGTGATGGCATCATGTCGTGTACCCGTGATAGCTGCATTGCACGTCTGACTCGTACCAACAAATTTCTATTGATGAGACTGTCTCAGTGAAGGTCACAACGGATCTCAACAATACAACTGAGTTTGACTAAAATCGCAGAATGCGGATATGCTGGAACAGTTTTATCTAAGGAAATTTAAAGTATTTATGGGCAAAGACCACGTATACCAATTAATTAATGAGTGTGAATGAACAATAAAGATAAAGGAGCGCAAGAATTTAATTATGCCACACACAAAGGTTCACGATTTAACGATCTTCGAAAAAACTAGGCGTTCTATCGCCTTCGGTGATCATGTAGCGCAAGTTCTAGTATTTTCCCCCCTGTAAAAATGTAGTAGCTGAGCAAAGAAGCACTTAGCATAAACCCCAGCATTTAATAAGAGGTTCTCAATGAGGAAAAAAATATCCTTTCAGTAGGAAATTTGAGGGGTGGATGGTATCGTTACAACGATCAAAATTGAAAATAGTCCCACAAATTCCATATTTCCCTATGAAGAAAAGCTTGTTTTTAATTTAGGCGATTGTAAGTACTACTTCTTAAAGGTGAAAAATATTATATAGATGGAAGGTCATTTTGACGATGAGGTAAGGTACACAAAATACATATACAATGGTTGGGGACCACTCCAGTACACGCTTGGGACACCGCAACTTTTGAATATTATACAGCAATCGAGCCGAGAAGTATATACTCACAATTCCAAAAGAATGATGTACTCCTGTCTTGTGAGATAGACGCGATGCAAGTGCACGATGTGCTGATGTGCACGGCCCATCACAAGCACGGCTACCTCGTGTCTCGCCTCCGCCTCAGCCTCAGAGGCCTTAGCACGACGTCTCCTCCTCACGTACTTGGCAGCGAACACGCGGCCCGTGGACCGATGCAGGGCCCGCCGCACAGCCGCGAATTTTCCCCTGCGGAGAACATCACATGTTTATCAACGGAAAGACCGGGAGAGGATATCCAGAGCCAATATAACTAGTTTTTGGAGGACACACTAGATAAGGAGTCAGGAGACGTCCGTTGAGAGAGAAATATGAAGGGTATTTGAAGTTGATGCGTCGAACTCGTATTTCGTAAGGAGAGCAGTAATTGGGGTTACGGATGTTTTTATTGTTATTTCACCTATTATTAAAGAATTATGAAATTAAATTTATTTATCTTTTCTAGTGTTACTATTATAGTTCATTTACTCGGTTCATGGTCTGATCTGACCACATGAAGTCCTCAGATGAATACACACACTCCTTTACTAGGACTAACACAAGCACTGAGCAAACAACAGAATAATGAATATATTTCCTAGACTAACAGAAGCGTATGTGCGATGACTACAATTCACTGTTACAGCGATGAACTATTGATAGGTGACATAAAAGTACAAAATAAACACCCATTTTATATTCACGCATCTATGTATTATAGATACGATTTAAATTACAAAATGGAAAAAATAAAAACCAGTTTCCCAACAAAATTTATAAAAAAATACGAGAAATATGTACAGGAATATCCCACTGTGAACGCTGGGCTGCAATGAGAATATATACCGAACCAAATTGTGTCTTTTCTGATACAAAATGCAAGGACGAACAATAGCGGAAAACTCGGGATTAAGCAGGAGCTGAGACTAGACTAATTTGAAATAATTTATTTGCATTACATTTTATTTGGTACATCATTGTCTAACAGAGAAGACAATACATCGATTAACCACATAAGACGAATTTTTTTTTATCAGAGATGACGCTTAAGATTAGGTTTCGAAGTGCTGAATTCAAAATAAAGTATATCCTCGTTTCGAGTATTGGCCTAAACTTTCGATACTAGATATCCCTAATGTATAGTCGGTGCACTCCAGACACGTGCTTACATTTTCAGTCGTCGATTATCCACATAAATTATTTCGATTCATTCACAATGTTAAAATAAGAAATATAAATCACGATATTAGTAACTATACACACCTAAGACGAAAAGTCCTTAACATGTAGAAGTAAAAATTATTAAACTAAGACCAGCTTTCAAAAAATTGTTCACCATTGAAAACGTACACACAGCAATGACGAAAAATATAGCACACCTGTAGAAGTGCACATTGAATACTAATTTCAGTTTACGTTAATACTCCAGCATTAACTAAAAATGTACACACGTGTAGAAGATCCCTAACTGCACTATTTCTAGTGCGGAGTCTGTCCAAGCCAGAGATGCGAGTACAATTCGAGCTATTTCCGGTTTTACGGCTCAAGCCTCAAGGTTGACGCGTCCAGAGAAAGAAGACAAAAAGCCAAGCAGGACAATAGTAGGGCTAGAGCTGACAGGCAGGAGAGAAAGGCGCGAGTGGCGCCATGGCCTAGCGTTCCAGGAATGACCTTTGGCCGCCGCCGAGCGGCCCTAAAAAAATCGTCAAGGCCGGTCGGTACAGCTCTTCTCCTCGAAAGCAATGGGAAAAATGAGGAAGCCAGGCCTCGTGGAAGGTAGGCTGGCCGACCACACGAGGAAGAGAGACGTGCGTACAATGGTTGGGGTGTGAGCACAACTGTGACAAGTACTCAGCTTCAACAAGCCCTTGCACGCACCGTCTCTTAGATGCGACAATGAGAGGTCACCTCAGCCCGCTAACGGAAGTAACGGCAACAACAATGTCTTTTGCACCTTGGAGACGCATGAAACATGTCACATTATGCATACAGATGGTCTCAGTCCTCCTGTTATTGACTGGACCTGTCACATATTCTCGAAAGCAATATCCTATTTTTCCGAGTTATAACTGTGACCGACGGCTTGCACTAACTGAACATTTCGTGCCTGCTCAGTTACCTGTTTTTAGCTTTAAAAGAGACTAACTTTGTCTCAGTGCAGTAAAGACAAACATTTAAATATTCAGGACAGATGGCGTCTAAATACTGCATTATATTCACACAGCGTCACTGAATAACGGTGATTAAGAAAACGTTCTCCTATCAGCAGCACGGACAGTCAGGCGCCTTTGCTCCAAAGCAAACCATTAGGGATAGCAAGCAACGAAAGTTTATTTTATATACTTCGTGATGTACTCGCGTGTTTTTACGAAGATCAATAAGAGGGAGCTTGTCAAGCCTAAAGGTCGATTCTTTCGAGTCGAATCACTTCAGAAAGTAGATTTTAATTGACGACCACTAAACTATAACTGAATGGCATATGTAATAGAAAATTTTGATATGTGCTCCAACATACAAAGGCATGAATATCAGAAGATCTACATAATGGGTTATTAATTAGGCACCAAATACGTAAGGCATTATCAGTAGTCCGTAATCGCAGCTTGATAGATATCTCACTTTAGGGAGTCCATGGGAAATAATAAGTACAAGGAAAACTCAGCTACTATGCACACAGTTATTGATATATGTAGATTGCAGCACGATTGCCTCTTCAGTCTACATAAACAGAATACACAAGATAAGATGAGTTCTCGTTGTCAGAAAACGATTCATGGAAACGTCGTACGTTTATAACTGGAAATCCCTGAGTGTTAGACAGTAAAGGTTCAAAGTTAAGTAGAAAAGGAAGAAATTACATCACGGATGTTCTTGATATGATTAGGAAATGCGCAAGATGAGAAGAATAACCGCAATTGGGCCGAGTCTGACATTGTCTGTATCATGGCACAGCTAAAATATTTACCATGATGAAATCGTCCCCGGACTCTTGTCTTCCCTTGGCAACAAGGTAATTAGTACGGTCAATCAATACAGACCTAATTTAACAGAAAGATAAGGATCATTATTCAGTACATGAAAGATAAGTTGTAAATAATTTGAAAAATAACAGTATTGCACCACTGAACGCCCCAGGACTCATCTAATTAATGCAATTCAATAGATACGCACTCTGACTCTAACGTGTGGCTTTTTTCATCACGGATAAATTAGAATCTTTTAATTTTAGCAACAATCCATAGACTTACAATGATGCAAAAAGTAGTGAAATTAATTACCAAGCTAGATTTCCGGCTAAAATATAGTAACCGAATACAATAAGTCAACTAGAAAAGATTCTACGTACTTGTGCATCAGTGTTATGCTGAAAATTTTCATCACCCTTGTTGCTAAATTTATGGTAGTTATTAAAATTTATAGCCTTTCGTAAGGCTGTACCACACAGAATATTAAAATATGGTAACCCCGAACTAGACAAAAAATTAACCAAGCAAATTGCTCTTGACAGTCTCCCTTACTGAATCCAAGCACACATGTAGGATGTCAAATACCGTGTGGGAAATACGTTCATACTGGCATAATTACAGCCATAGACTCCCAACACAAGTATTATGTTAAAGAACACTCTCCTCTGCGATCACTGTTATCGTCTAATGGAGATGTAGATTGAAGCTGTTCGTGTTCTAGTCTTCATCGCCGTCTGATAGACACTGATGTAAACACGAGCACATGTGATGGGTTTACAAACAACTCTCAATTTAGACAAGCAGGAAAGTGGACAGTACTTCCGTGTAAAAAATAAACAGCAATCTTTTTAAGTAACTTAGAATTTTTCTCTGTTACAAGGGAGAATAAAAATTTAATAGTAGTATATTTTAAATGTTAGTAAACTCAAAAGTGAGTTTAATATGATCAAAATAAGGTAGTGTCTCGAACATCGGTTGTTATGATAAGCCTTTGCAATACTAGACATATTTCACAGTTCACGATGACAAAAATAACGAAGAGCCAAACTGAGCTGAACATGGCTAAGAAAAGCATTGGTTATTTTTATGGGGTGCCCAAGAATGAAATAGTCGTGTTCAATAACAGAGATTGAAGTGTTCATGCAAGTTCGAAGGGAAACTAGGATTAACAAAATAAACGTTAACCAAGTCGCGATGATATTTGAGCGAGAAAATAAGCACGAGTAGACGATGAAGCGATCAGTAACGCTTCTTAACGGACGCGCAAATGCTACTCCCAAGTTGCTCACATCGGCAAGACGTTTATATAAATCTTTGAACACCGAACTCGGTTTCTGAAGAGTCCCGATGTGTCCTATAAACATCCGTAGATCGACATTCCTGTCACGAGGCCCTTGAAGAAGGTCCCTTGCACGACAGGGCGCGCGCTCTAGTCCACGAACAGACGGATCGCTCAGGGCAGCGGTACAAGAAGAGCCCCTTTGAGACCTCAGCTCTGACGTCACACGTTTATGCGGCCCCACGGTGGCCCACTGCTTATATAGATAACGCATTTGCAAGTCCATTCGCATACAATCTTCATCAGGGCAATATAATGACACACTTGACATCTTGAGCTTTCTTCGCCACATACCAAACATGCCCGAGCATAACGACGGATCATAGGCATCTTGAAGTTATTGCTCGCACCTAACACGATACCAACGTGTATCTTTCATAAGCATTAAAACTCATTCATTATTGCTTAAATTTTCAGAAAGTAGCAAAATGGTTTTCGTTTAATTCAGACAGTAATATTTTTCGAATGTATATTTAAATATTAATGAGAGATCTTGAATTGTTCGAAAAAAAAAGAAACGCTTTGATGCTTCGTTTTTGAAAAAAAAAACAATGTACGAAAGGTAATGAATCTAAAGCTATCGTATTTGAACGCGTTTCTGAAAATACTCAACCTGAACCAGGGAATGAATTTCACAGCATTTTGTGGTAGCTGGATATACTGGTTGCAAGCACATATTAGAGCAGCGTGTACGGCTGCTCAGGGAAGCTAAAAAATTTCAATCGAATTGATTAACTTGCACAAAAGTCCATGAGAACATGAAAAGTAGCTATGAATTTTACGGAGAAGAGTTGCACGGACTATTTACGTATTAGCGCTGGTGCCAAATGGAATAGAAACAAAGCGGACGGACGTCGATTAAGGAAAGTATCCTTCTGATAACACACAAAGACACGGTACGTACTACGCTTGTACAAGTGTATGAACGTCAGAACAGAGTTTGCGACCGATTATAAAGAGCACATGTCGTGCAGTGGGGTGTGTGCTCGCACCGTTTCCTCACATTGAAGATAAAATAAATCTATCTTTGTCAGAGGAACAGCTCTTCTCCATTTCTACGTTGTATGCTATAAGAAAAAGTGTAAATCAAAATGCATCAATCTAAACCTAAACCCCATACTACGACGAACGTCGTAATTCACACCTATTCTTTGCAAGGAAAATGTATCGAATTAAAGCAGAATAACTTTCCATTTTAACGAGTAGTTGACGCTGCAAGTGTGATGAAAGCGAACATTGAACTATTCAATCCAAAGCAAAATCTTTTTACAAATTAAAAAACCTTGCCAGTTATCTCCATTGTCAGGAGGAGGATGGTTTTGTGAAAAAGTTTTAATACAGAAAGAGTTAGAAAAATCTACGTTCGAGTCCCTGAACTCAATAAACATTTGTATGAGAAACATAACTCTAAAGTTTCAAGTTGTAGAACTCTAGTAACAACATATTTTGACTTGATCGGAACATACATGAAGGCAAGGTGTCTCCTTGCAAGGTGTGGTGGTACTTAAGCCACTTGGAGGCATACCTCTCGTTGTCCCAGTCCCATATAATGGCAAAGCTCTAAACAAGAAAATATATACCGTGGTTGCACGAATTAATTGATTAAGCGCATAAGATTTCGCAATGCCTAGTCAGCCACACAAGATCGAGATAGTGTACTCCTGAGCTGCATCAACCGCTTTTGAAATTATCAATTGGTGCTATTGTTTATAATTTTTTACGAAGCACTTCTCTTGCTTGCAGTGGAAGCAGCACAAACCTGTGATTAAGAAACACTATATTAGCTTTCCCCCTTCACTTAAAAACAATAATTGGCACAGTTTGCTGAGCTAGAAAAAATCCTATCTAAAAGATAATAACGCTATAACATGAATAAGATGTTAATGTCATAAGTAATATAGCTCAAGCATCGAAGAAAAATATCAATTTACTACGTCCAATAACTAGGAGGCATGCTTTAACAGTTGTTACAGACTAACATTAAAAACAAACACGATGTAACGACGAAGATAATTTCAATTGAGGTATGAATCATGTTTTCATGAGAGCTAGACACGTACAGCAACAAGTCTTCTTTCCCTTCTCTGTCCCCTAAAATAAATAAATATACGTAGAATTCCGAGCTGTGTTGCTAAATGGGAGAAAAGTTAAGCAGATGACGAAAGGAGAGTAGTGTTTTATGTGGATGTTACAGAACCCCCGAGTGTCAGTCAGCTCCTGCAGTGACGGCTGAGCATGACAGACACGAGTGAGCAGCATCGCAATGATGGTAGTAGTCACAGCAGCCTCAGGGGGCGCGTCAATGCAGTAACATACGCGTGCTCACACCCACAGGTTCAGAGATCGAGTACATACAGGGTGTCTCAAAAAAATGTACTCACCCTTTAACCGTTGCTAACATGCTGTCTTCTTTGTGTTGCAGGTGTGAGGTTCGAACCTTTGCGAACATGATTAAATGTGATTAAAGAATCATGTTCGCAAAGGTTCGAACCTCACACCTGCAACACAAAGAAGACAGCATGTTAGCAACGGTTAAAGGGTGAGTACATTTTTTTGAGACACCCTGTAAATACATACACATCTAATAATTAAGTGCGGCAAATAATATACAAGTAGGGACTATCACTTATCGGATTTACTTCTCTGTCTGATACAGTTGAGTGAGCCCATTGGGATAAAAAAATTGAAACACACGCGTGGTTCCAGTCTCACTAAATATAAATTCAACGCGTGCATGTAAATAAAAACACACATGCGGTATGAGACATCTGAATCCAAGACGTTCAGGAAGTTAATGCAAGGTGCGTATATAAAATTCTCAGACCGGCGCCGATGCCGATCTCATCTACAGTGAAAGTTCACAAAGACGGACTGAGCATATAATTATGAATCAAAAACTTGCACGCATGCCACGCTGCTGAGTCTGATATTAGACACAGCAGCATAGTTTCTACTTGATTCCGTGCTTATCAGTTACGTATTTCCATGTTTCAAAAATTGCTGATCAAGGAAGACAGAGGCTTCATCGACTTAGAAATACTTCGAACAATTTCTAGTATCATTCATCTGCGCTTTATGATCCCCACAATGCCAATGATTTAGAAAAAGAATTACACGATACTCTTATCTTCAATAACTTGAAATAAAAGTCAGAACGATAAATGGTTACATTTTAACATACGAGTACTAAGAACATGAAGAATCGTTTGCAAAATTATAAATACATATTACTTTTCAAACAAAATATGTGAAAAATTTATGTTTACCTGCAAAATAAAATATACTTCTTAATTCTTCATAGTTTTAACTTAATCTATTAGTATTGCCTGCAAACTTCTGTGTCTCAAAGGCACTTAACTCCAATTAAAGACAAGGCTTCAAAAGTAGAATCGTCTTTTGAAACACGCAATTAAAATGATCAGGATGACTAAACGGCGATAAGCGCGTCGTAATGACGAGGAAAACGATTTACAAAAGGCATAACGCAGACTTTTTGTTCAATTGTTCAATAGATAGTAGCCGTCAATAGACTAAACTCGAGCAAAGAACGCGTGCCGTCTACACGAGATGCACATTTGATAGCAGTTAGGGAGCTTTCTAACGCCTACCTAATCGAGCTGAGACCACTGCATAGAGAGGCAAGAAGGAGAGCTCGGTATATAGATGCAGGCAACAACGAGGTGACGGATGGATGCCTTATTGGGGGCAAGGTGATGCCTTATGGCAAGCACCTACTAATCTCAGGACCCAGAGGCCACTCACGCAACAATTACTGCTGCTGTAGTGCAACACCATAACGTGACCATCGTATTACTGCTAGTGAGAACACTACAAACTGAATGTTTCTTGAATTATGCATGCAAGGCGTTCGACCTCATTGCAGAGGAAATAATGTCATAAATTCATTGCTCAAACTTAACGCGAAAGCGCTCAGAAATCGCGGTAAAATTTCGCTAATACGCAGAACATAAAGTAGTTGTCTAGTAAACAGAGAAGGGGGAATTTAAGTCAGCTTGAAGTTACTGTCAAACATTTGCAGTGGAATGTACAGTGATCTACCGAGTATGATGTTCTACAGCACACGGGACTTTTCGGTATGGGGTTTGGGTAGCAGCCCAAGAATGGACCAAACGGCTCGTTCCTGTTGCCATATTCTATTTTACAACAAAGTGAAGAGCGAAGATAAAAATTAATTGTGGAGGAACAAATGCAGCAGCCTATGCGTCTTAGACCCCACAGAAATAGGAGACACTTGGCCAGCGTTCCAGAAAATGGTGATGATGTAGGAGCCAGCAACACAGAAGACAAAATGAACAGCAAAGCTGCTGCTTTGGAATTTGTACAACGATCAACTCGCATAATTGTATCAGTTCTAGTACCTACTGTGACGTAGCTAATTCAAACGGAAATGGTATCATGTACATTCGTAGAATGTTGCAGATCCTATGAAACGGATATGGGAGGAGTGGAGACAGAAATAGCTATCCGCTGCTCTGAGACAAAAACAGTGGCAACCAACTTCACCTTAGACTTGAAAAACTTGACTGATTTCCACTGTAGTGATGAAGTCTTCCGACGCTGTTACCAAATGCTTAAATTGTACTGTTCAAATACTCTGTTTATGGGTGATAAAATAGGTCTTCAGTAACAAGAAGCTGGAGAGGTTTATAGCAGAAGGAAAACTGATATGGAAACATAAAAAAAATCATTACGTAGCAGGAAAATGATTTCTGATACTAATATTACCTTGGAAAAATAAATAAAATATACAAATATGCTTCACACATTAATTATTACAAATCTTGAAGATATTACTAGTCTATACTTACGGACCCTAAAATAACTAAAAATAATAGCATACATAATATGTAACAACAAAATCTTTTGGAAATTCAGAGCAGAAAACAAAATACACAAGTTAAACTTTCTTCTTAAACTTCTAACAAAGAAAATACCAACGAAGTATTCTAACAAAAAAACACCAGCGAAGTATTCTAACAAAAAAAAACACCAGTGAAGTATTCTAACAAAGAAAAATACAAGCGAAGTATTCGAACAGAGAAAATACCAGTGAAGTATTCAAACAAAGAAAAATACCAGCGAAGTATTCTAACAAAGAAAAATACAAGCGAAGTATTCTAACAAAGAAAAACAGCAGCGAAGTATAAAGGCAGGAGAAGAACTTCCTCAAAGTTGTGGGTTGAGCACGAGAGCAGTAGAAGAGTATGGCGGTCGGCGACGTAGAATATAGCACAAGAATGTTTCTCGTCGCCAGGGTGGTGCGCGGCGGCGTGGTGCTCTCGAATACCCGAGTCGGTGTGGGTCGCTCAGTGATCGAGTATGCAGTAGACGCGCGTACTGGCGCCAGTCCAGGGTGTTCTGGTGCCACAAGAAGGCCACGTCATCGCTCTTTCATCCAACTAAGTCGTAATGTCATCCAAACTTTGGTCTTGCTGTAGCAATGGTTTGCTCCCAATTATATCAAATTTCAGAATAATTTATCTTTGTATAAAATGATTAAATAGAATTCCCTAATTGAGTACACGAAAGAGCACGGATTTAACCTATTTACATAACACCATATTTATGTTTTTATTGAATATGAAATAACAATATAAATATGAATTTTAACCCATCCGAAAAAAATACAAAAACCAACAGAATTAAATACAACAAAAATTAACCAGCGCTAACTGAATCTGATTATTATACAATGAAATTCATTGAAAATCACTTCCTACGCTCAAGCAAGCAAAGAAATCTAAACAAAAGTGTCTAATAAATTGATAAAACACTCGTCTACCCGGAATAAACACTCTAGTATCCCCAGTACTCATCAAAAAATGAAAGCGGTCATGGGATATCTTCTTTTTATCCACAAAACAGAAAACAAGCATACTAAAACTTCCCCGAAAAAAAAGAAAAACAGCAACAATTTGAGGTCCTACGCTCAAGAAATTTCATGCAAACCATATAGTGTAGAAACGAAAAGTGAACATTCAAGATACTCCGACAAAGAGTTAACATTTTATAAGCTAAAATGAAGACAAAGCACTCCATGGTGCTAAAATTACTAGTGAACATGCTGATACGCTAGATATGAGTCAATATTATATACTAAGATCAAAGAAGATATAATTGCCTTACAGAAAAAATGAAGTAAAAGTTTAACATATTGAATAACGCATCAAAAAATAGGAGGATGAAACGCGTTTCTCCACTCATTTGCTATATATATATCACAAGAGGTCATCTAGCGAATCTACCAGCACACCAAACAAGGGACGTGAAAGTTTTAAGTGTACTCCTTTAAGCACAACTAAGCTAGAACATAGTTCATAGGTCCAGACAAAGAAAAAGAAACTCCTCCGTTAAAGCTAGTGCTGCATACCTATACGCAGTCACAACTTCAAATAGTCATCAAAGAACTATCAAATTTTAGAACACAAAATTCAATATTGCATGATAATGCGTATTTCCTGTTGCAAAATACAGACCACATAACCAGATTTACAAGATCAAGCGGTAGTAACCTGGACAATCCAAATTCAGAACCAAACTATGACTTAAATGTTGAATTATAATAACAAAAAGATACGTGTTCATTGAAGGCAAGATCTTAAAGAACGCTGCGCACTCACTCGCGTCGTGGGATCGCTGCAATAAAGAAGCAAGCGGTGAAACATCGTTCATGGTCGTCGGTCGCGGCGCACGTAGGAAGTGGTCGGACGACATCATGGATGAGTCACGGCAAAATCAGCTGCTGTGCATGGGGTATCCTGGCATACCTTGCACCTGACTAAACTCGCTTGAGTTCCCCGCCCACGCCGCCGTCTGTGTAACTCACCACGCCCTCTTTCTTGAGGCGGATTACTGCTCCGACGGCCCCATCCATCGGACTTCCACAACCAGTCGCCTCTTCATCACGGGCACATTTCTTTCGCATTTTCATGGCGATAAATACTGGAAACTATTAGTAAGTACACGCCTATGAGATACAAAAAATTACAAGGAGTAAAACTTGCATGATTATCAAATGAAATCACTGGATCACATTTGACGCATACCAGTAACCTGGAGTAAAGTGATGACCAAAAATACGACTTGTTCTTCATAAGCGTAATAATAAAGTTTTTTTATTAATAATTCGTTAGATAATAATAATATACTATCCATTACAATAATTCACGATTAGACCAGTTCGCCCTATAACGGATTTACTCACGAATTAGTGTATTTAGAGCTTGTTAGTCCACCAAACAGACCCATAAAAGGAGTTGTGAATCATATGCTTTAACGAAGGACGATCGTTCACCCTTTTTACTTTAGATATTATCGAGCACAGCGGCTGAATACGGCCAGGGTGCCAAGATTTATTTGAAGTTTGCCCTGTCATGGCTAAAACAAATCCGAACTGACGATAGAGAGCATTGCTTACACAACCTGACAGGTAGACCGGAGACAATCAAGCCATAAAGAGGTAGAGGAGCAGCAGCAAGGGACGCTCAGGTGTGGAAGTGCCACAATGTGACAAGAACTCGCTGCACCGCCCCTTTAGGTGGCACATCAGTAGGTGATTTAATTTTAGTACCTCCTTATTCGAACGTTTGGCGCACGCATACCACAATTCACATATCATCCAAGAGCCCATACACGGGATCCCGTCAAGTCGTTGAGAGCATATAATTAAGCGATCATATTGATATCTTGTGATACAACTCATTTTATGGACAACATTTTCAACAGCGATACCGTGAGCATACCTATGAAATGGAATAAATTCAAATACTCCTAAGAGCACTCGTGTACAATCTCAAACGCACAATATACCAGTATCTTTCACGCGAGTGAGAAAATGAGAAAAAAATTAGGAGTTTAAAAAATATTAAATTAATCATAACACACTCTCTCCGAACAACCAGCCATGCTGACTCAAAAACAATGGTATTAGGTGGTCTCGATATTCTCGAGGTACAATCTGCTCTTCAGACTCATGTCAGAAAGTAGCCATACTTTCAGCATTATCCATAATAAATTTTTGAAATGGACTAAAAATATGCATGTTATAATGTAACGAGAAGCAAATTCTGTAAAAATTATTATGACGATTGTGCATTCGATGCAACTTGGAAACAAGAAAAATTCCCTCTCATCTGCTCGAGGAGGTATATTCAAAATATCATCTTCCAGATTTTACAAAAATTCTGAACAAAACAGTTAAACCAACAAGAAGACCCAAAGTTAAAGTTAAAATGTCACAGTTCGGTCGGGGAGCAAGTACAATTTTCCTGGGGCATCTGAAGCCCAAGTCGTTCCCGACGAGAAAGTCCACACAGCAACGAGTGGGGCTCTAGAAACCTGCACTGATGAAGGTGAAGGCCCCAATATTTTCAGGGCAGATAAACACGATAACGAACGACTCGCATTAGTCAAGCAGAAAATAAGGAGTGTGAGAGAACAACGACGTACTGATTACAGGCACACAGCCTTGACACGTAATCACGCAACCTCGCGCATCACAATCAACAATCAAGCAGTAAAATATTTCAACAAATAAAAATGTGCTAAAGTCTTGGATATAAGTTACGGGTCATGGTACGTTTGATGAACGAAGATATGCTTGAAAACTTTAGATCAATAAAAAGCTTTGCAGTGAGACTCGCTAACAGCTGATTTGTTCACAAAGGTGCAGAGATACGTGCAGCTGCAATGAAAGTCGTCTAATGAACTGACGCAAAAGAAAATCAACTCCAGCAGTAGTGCTAGGTCCCTCGAGACTAAGTCCGATCATAACAGCACAATGGGGAGACAAGAGGGTTCCATTATTAAAATTATAAAAAGCTACAGTTACACATATGAAGAAACACGTTTTAGACGGTGTTCTTATTTCTAAGTTCGAAAACGGTGAATAACTGAGAGCCCCCTACTGTGACACAAAACTGAGTAGTACAGTTAACTAACTGGACAACTCAGTTTCACAGCATTTTGTTTCAAGTGTTGAGTATTTCTTTCAAGGCACTACAAAACGAAACACTACAAACGAAACACCACAAACGAAACTCGGGTCCTGGATGCCGCACGATACATTCTGCTGTAAGTAACCCTTGGCGCATCACTCCATTACAACATCTTTACGGTAAAGGGTAAACAAGCCACGTGTTTTCCCAATAAAGCGCGCATAAAAAATGAAGTGAATTTGCGAGAAAGCATCGTAAACTTAGTGGGTTTGTTGACTGATGCGGCAAATAGTAGAGCCCACCATACAACACGCAGAGCACATGCCACACAAACACACAGTACAGTTCACTACGCAGCACACACACAACGCATGCCACACAAGCATAGCACAATACATCATACAGCACGTATAAGGCACATATCACACATAAGCACAGCACTATATACCATAGAGCACAGTACATGCTATACAGAAGCACACAGCACTATATACCATAGAGCACAACACACCATACCATAGAGCACAGCACAACATACCATAGAGCACAACACAACATACCACAGAGCACAACACAACATACCACAGAGCACAACACAACACACACATGACTCATCAAGACGGAGGATCGCGTGCTGCCCACACGCCGCTTCGCTGAGTAGCTCGCAGCGGCACCGTGGCGGAGCCGCCGCTTTTATTAGCGTCACACCACCAGGACCTAATCCCCTTCTACTTATTTTTCTCACTGTATATCAAAGTTCAAAATGGAGTCATATCCAACACATTATTCTGAATGTCAGCAAGGACGCTGACTTACACTCAGATTTTTGATCGCATATCCTGAGCTCCGAAAGTTAAATGACGATTTCACACGCTCGTAGAAGTCTTTCCTCGGTATGCGCTGAATTAACTTTAGTTTCAGGATACATCAACTGCTTGAGTAATTCTACACCAACGTGGAAACGAAGACTGTAAAAAATTCTAAACGACTTTATGTGCTTGAATTTTGGATCGAAAGGTTTTCACAAAATCGCACCACCAGTAGAACATATAATGAATATGTTCTACTGTTGATAGACGTCTTTTTACAATAATGGATTAGGGTCTTCAGGAAATGTATTTATCGATTAAAATTTAAAAATCTACTTACAGTAGATAAGTTTTACGTAAAACAATTATTCTTCGTAAAATTTTCTTTCACAATTTTACGTAAAACAAAAATCTTCGTAAAGCACAATTTTTACGTAGAACCATCAGTAAAGTAAACATCTATTGTACGCAGTGAACTGGCCCAAATATAACTGATATTTTCCCCCTACCAGGCTTATGAAAAGTTAGAGCTTCAACGATTGCAAACACGACCCCAAACACAGACACATGTAGAGCGTAAAAGCATGAAAACCTGGGAAAATAGCTACACAATTACAAGCAGAAACGATACATTTTTATTTTAACACTGGAATAAAGTTGCCTACTTCACACTAAAGTAACAGTGTATAGGAATTTAATACAGGTACGATATTTAACCGATGTTCGGATACTAGCAGAGTAAAATAATCTTTACAATGCATGTAGGCTGATAAGACTTGTTTAAACGGCACTTCTGCTATTCAATTTACTTAATACTCGAGCAAATACAGTATTCTTGATCGAATCATTGCAAGATGAAAATAGTGATTGAAGTAGCTATTTTATTGAATTATATGAATACAATTTTCATTCTTAAATTTATAAAAGAATAGTTAAGTGAATCAGCAATCAAGAGTATAAAAAGACACTTGATTCAGTGTGCAGTACATATGTCATTTAACGATGACGTATAGGCAGTGTCCGAAAGATAGCTACAGAACGCAACAAACATTACGCATAACCATCAACTCACGGAAGAATTTGCTTCAAAAGTGATAGCATAGCTCACAAAAGCATCCAGCCACATTCTCTGTAGACCATGAATACGGATAGGAATTAAGTCAATTTTACTAGAACAAAAACAGTTTCATGTTGCGAATATGACCTTTGCCTTTAATAAAATAGCTTGACTGGGCGGTTGAAGGTAAGACGACAGCTTTATGTGAGATAATTGGAATATTAGGTTAACAAAAACAGCGAGTCAGAAATGACACGTCACACGCTAGTTCAACTAAAACTTAAATTATCTCGTGTTGTATTTTATTCAAGAAGCAGTAAGAAATTAATTTGAAATTATCAAGTTCAAAAACGTGATCTCGATGGAAGAAAAAAATTCTCTTAGAATGAATAAGATAATTTAAATTTGGTTTACACAAATTTCAAATATTTAAGAAGAAATATAACGAATTATTACACCCAGTACGACGCTGAGAAAATATGCAAAGTACATGTAAGCTGATAAACAGTCTTGTTTTATAATCCAAGATAACTGCACATCTCACTTCACCTTGAAAGCTAAATCTACTTGGTTAAGGCTTAGGAGAAAAAAAGGACAAATTGAAACAAACGCACTTCAATGGATGACAAATAAAAGATAAAACAGAATTTTTGTATCAAAACAAAAATGTTATTGAAATGCAACAATGGTGAAGCGTTACCTGCGGCAGCAAACAGAGCAACTTTAACATACTCGTACAAGAACAAATTAAAAATGCAGGTTTGATTTTCAATAAAATTTCGGGTCATTCTCCAGCCTACCAAATTGCAAAGAAGAAAAATAAAAACAGGAGAAACGCAATTAACTACAAAAACTTCTACACAGGATAGACTTGGATGCACGCGCAGCATTTGTTAAACAGAGAAATTTTGTTCTCAGGCCTGCCGTGTTTTCGACAGCACTACCAAGGATCTAACGGTCGAGTCCAACCTCACGTAATCACTGTTACATTTGTACACGAGGAAAATGGATTTTCCGCAGTTTACACAGAGGTAAACTAGTCAGCCTCAAACGATGAGAGATTCATACTCTGCTTTCGAAAGCTTAAGCAAACAGAACATATATCTTGTGTGGACCATTGATAATGAATTCGGAGTCTCAATAGCCTATTGGTCAATTCACAATAAGTAGTTCACACCTTTGATGCTGAGAGTTTCATTTACTTAATTCGTCAATTAAGTGGTTCTTGTATTGTTTAGGTCGGCAACGCATAAGCGTTTGGCAGTCTTATTTCTAACAGCATTCGTACACCTATTCTCACCTCCTGAGAGTGAAGACACCAACAAAAACTGTTCAAAATAATATTCAGGGATTTCATAGCATCAGATTCAAGCTACATGCATGCATTTACGAGTCCTTGCTTCGCTAAGAGTGCAGAGCTAAAATGAGCGATCTGTCAACAATAATTTAGTGCTTAATTGACTTATAAATGGTCACGGCAAATTCTTCGAACGCAATTAGCTAAATGCATTTTTTTACGAGGTTCAATTTAATTTCCATATAAAATTGGCCGGCAGCTTTCAAGTACGGATGGCAATAAGGCAATAATTCCGGTTCTACTCGCTAAATTTTATAGTAGTCAGTGATAAAATATGTGTAGCGTAAATTTCGCTTTAATGGACAAAAACAGCAAAATCACTACATATACTGTATTTGAAGTTTTTAATTTAGCATTATAGCATCCCTCTTATATAAACCTGCATCACTAATTGCGCGCATACTGAAGATCGAAGAAGGAATATCTTCTTGGCCCTTTCTGCGTTCTTATTAGAGGAGCACATATTTTTTAATGATAGTTGTACGCAACAGAGAAGTAACGCGAACTATCAAGAATAACGAAGCTTTAATCGCTCTACAGGGGATTCCCCCTGTTACCACCGATTACACACGAGTCACTAACATTACTGCATTAGCAAAATAAACTAAATTTTGCATGAGCAAGACAAGAACAAAAAATGCCATACTAAATACCAACTTTAGCTCTGTTGAAAGAAAGCTACACTTACTAACAGCATGGAGCTTCAGATTTGGGTACAAACTACACTACAGGATGTGTCACCAGACTTCACTCATGCTCAAGACGAAGGGCATCACCCGCTTGACGGAAAGGAACGGTTTGGTGTCGCCAGTAGAGGCCAGCTGTGCCACGGAGCGACCTTCGTGAGACGCCGCTGGAGGCAGCGGGGGAAGGTGGTACGCGATGTGGTGGCGCCTACCAACGGCGGAAGACCTTCAGTACTTTCCCGCAGGGCGCCCCTCATGGGCAGATCACCAAGACGAGAGGCACCCTTTTCCACCAATTGTTATCCCCAGAGTACAGCTGCACGACCACGTGTTCACCGATTACTGTTTTTCTTCACGTACACTCGTTTATGCTTACATAGTAGACTGTAATTCTGCTCAATTACTGTGGAGTGATCTCAAAACATGGATGCCCGAATGAAATTTACACTGTTTGTTTCAATAACGTGTTTTGAGTAGGATTGTGTTAGTTAAAGATACTTCTCTGGTGTAAATACGTTTCTCGAACCAAAAAAAATCTTGACCTCTTCGTTTTTCTAGAGTAACCATATCCTTGAACTGGCAGCCTCATATAACTTGTTACTGAGGATACAAGAAAAATTTACACGATGCCCCTTCTTGGGTGAATTTGACCGAAATTCCCGAATCTCCGTCCATTTAACGCCCCTTAACCTGGTATGTGGCTTTACAAGTTTAGTCTGGTAGTTTGAAAGCTACGCACACAGCCAAGGAGCGCAGCACTCGACAGGTGATGGGAAATGTGAACATGGACTTGCTGCTCGCACAGCAGAGCGACGACGTCACAAATTGAAGTTATAATACGCGACCGAAGGTCAAACATACATTGCAGCATCCACTCGTACTTCCTGACCCAAATGAAACACCACTATTACCTACTGCTACGTACTCGTAGATAGATCAGTTCAATGTAAATAGTTCACTAGGTATACCGTGAATTATAAAGGTGCAACAAACAAAGGGTTCTTCCCCATCCTAAAAATAAGGTAGCGTTACTGGTGACAAAATATTCGATAACCTAAACTATAACGCAAGGGAAACGCCAGGTCATGTAGCAGCATGACTCATGCACCCGACGCAGTCATTTACAATCCTTATATGTCGAGTCTAGTCAGTTTTAATCAAACGGACCCTTGCCAGATACGCTTCTCCATTGGTGCCTTGTTTGGCAGATTCTATTTTTAGTTCACAATTACTATTATAATGGTCCTACGTACCAATCGTTTCTACTTATCAAGCCTTTAGATGAAAAACATCCCTTACAATCTAAACACACCAATATATTTTTTATTTTCCTTTAATTTACTGAAGATACACCAATATACCACTTAATACTTGAAATTTTATAAGTTTATCTACCATATATGAAACCTAAAGCGCTTGTGCGACTGGACCCCAGTAATGAACGCTGGTTCCTGGCAAACCATCGATTAAATCAGGCCTCCGAGGGTAGTTTTAAACGAGAGAGATTAACTGGACGCTCAAGTATTGTGCAAAAACTCAAATCTTACCGAAAAATTGGCACAGCTTGTATTCATTCACTAAACTGGGTAAAATGATTCTAATGCACAAATCTGATAGAAAACTCACAAATATATGACATTTTTTATCATAAATTGCCCTTGGATAGGAACTTGAAAATGTATTTGTCAATTATCAGCATTGTAAGAATAAAACCAAACATCCAACAACACTTGTGAGCTCCTGACCCCAAAGCAAAAGAGAAAATTACACCTTCAGTTTCCGAACCAAGAGGACCTCCAGTATTCACTTTTCGAATGATTTAAAATTCAATTATTGGGCCGACACTGAATTAAGCACTCAATTTTGTTCACGTTCGCAGCAGATCATGAAAATGCAATGCTGCGACTCCACGTCTTACTTAACGGAGGTGTGAGGCTTAAAGTGACGTGCACAAAGGAACTAAAATTTAATATGAGCATATTTTCAAGTATCCGAAACCATTTAGGTTAGGGGCACTGCCTCAAAAATATGAAAAACCAAATGAAGGTCACTCAATCCTCAAACTTACCATGTAGCCTACTATCGAAACTAGATCATTTTAATTGCTTATCTCAAAAATGAATCCATAAAACGAAATTAGGCATCAAAGCACAACCTCAGTTCAGACAAGAGACAAGCGGTATTGAGCTCGAGGGCATTTCGAGGAATCCCCGCAAATTGCCAATTGAGAGTTCGCTGGACTGGGCTACTCAGAAGTGATCATGAATGAAGAACACCAGTGACACGCTGGCAATGTTCGCAAATTCAACTATGATTGTTATACAATGCATCATACGATCATTTTCACCTAGCAGTAGTACCTTACCTCCTCGATACTGAACTCCTACCTCAACAGGTTCTTCACCTTAACTGTCTCACTAACATAAGATAAAAAATGTCAATATATTTGTCACAAATGACCTATTTAACCATTGATTAAGGCCGAAATTATAGTAAAACACTTCAACGAAAAATTAATTCTAATGATGCATTAAGCATATCAGACAAAACTTCCGCAACAAGAAAAAATATCAATAAAGGAACATGAAAATATGTACTATTTTTTAATTAATATAACTCGGCATTATGTCTCGGAGAAAAATTCCCCCAATTTTACACATTCAAATGAACTTTTATACTTATCTTCACATAAATGTTAGCCTACAATCGTAGGATACAAATTCTGAGTATTTTTAATCTTGTACTATAGAGTTATGAAGTGTCTAGGAAAATTCCATCAGAAGCGAATCAAGAATTTAAGCACAATATAGTACTAAGAGTGAATGGACATGACTACAAAGACAAACATGTACAAATGCTAGATGGATGCTAAGGCATGAAATGTGAGACGCAATAAATTGGAAGGCTCGTAGCATTCACAACGATGTACAAATAATTTAGTAGTTGAAACCTTAAGAATCAAAGAGAAGATTAGAAACATGTTATAAACGACACTGTTTTCATGCAACACATCGCATAACAAAAAGTGTTCGTAACACCTAAAAAATGAGTGTTCAAGTGGTATGTAAAATGTTCGCTCGAAACTAAAGGATTTTTGCAGCTCCCTATAAACACCCGCGAAAAAAATTATACAAGCGTAGAAATAATACTAAAAACCTAATTTTCTAAATTCGACGAGTTTAACAATGACACATAACTGTAACATACAAGTTGACCGAAATGCTTTTGGTTTACTTGTTTTTGTACGAATGGTAACAACATTAAGAAGAGCAAAGTATAGTGCCTCAGTGTACGGAGAAGATACGTAGAATCATGATGAGCAAATGTAAATTCAGTGCTAGCACGCAGCAGAAGAATGCATTCTCCATCCGGTTACTGCACCACCGAGGCCAGCTGAGCCACGTGCAGTGAGCAAAAGTTAAGAGGAAGGAAGCCTCGAGTAAAGAAGGCGCGTGTTGTCAAATGACCAACCATTGGGATGGTGCGTGAGCACTGAGCACACATCTGGCTTGAGGCCACACATCTGGCCTCTTATCAAGCAACTGATCTTAAAACTCAACCTCATTAACCCGCTAGATTGTCAGGACCTCCCACCTCAAATCAAGGTTGGCCCACACAGCCCTGCATTGAAACATTCTTCAACAATGAAGGTTTATTACGCGTCACTAGAGTAGGACTGAGAGGCCGTCGCAATACACGCAGCGTCCCGCAGCTGAGAAAGATGCAGCTTACTCGTCCACTTCTGCCAATTAGAACGCCATCTCCCTCTAACTTACGACACTATGAACACGGCAGCTCTGGCGGTGGCGTTCACACCGTCTTGAATACCTTACGATGAATTCGAAGAAATTAGCAGAAGACTTCCAAGAAAAAATCATCTTAATCTATGCAGTCGTGTAAGTGGGACGAATTATTGCCTGATGAACGTGTCTTGGGTGATACTATTATCTCTTTAAAAAAAAAATACCTCCAAAACTTAAATTTACACTATCAGTAAACAGTGCAATCATCAAACTTTGCCAAAAAAAGTGAGATAAGAGCACTCTTAACTGACAAAAATAAGAGCAAAGTAAACAAACAAGACAAGTACCTTGTGGTGAAGTTCCTTCAAACTTGACGTAATCGCACTGACCTCAATTATGCACTGAACGGAGGCGAGAGATACGCTACCACAAATGGATCGTGATCAAGACCAACAACTTCATCAAATAGTAGCATCTAACAGTTTATTTTCTATTCAATATCTGAGTAACTGAGGAGTGCGACTTTTAAGCGTGATATAAATGAATTGGGAGCGTACCTTCTATTCGATCTTCTAAATTGTAATTGAATTATAAAATTAATTAAAGTGTTTGCAAATACTTTGCTTTATTGTAATCTAGACGTCCTTATGCATTAGCTCCACGCGTCAAGATATTTGGGTAGAAAAGAAGAAAATTAACCAATGATAACAAAAATATGTCTAGTGTATATGGATGGTATTTTGCGTACTCGGTGATGCAGAAACTGATAACTTAAGTGCTTTGATATACACAGATACAGGTTCCAACAACAGAAAATTTCCCCGAGTTCCCTCACACACAACCCTGCACATCCTGATATCCTGCAGCTGTTACCACTCACTGCCACACACTTCCCCCTACACATCCTGATATCCTGCAGCTGTTACCACTCACTGCCAAAACACTCGCCCCTACACATCCTGATATCCTGCAGCTGTTACCACTCACTGCCTAAACACTCGCCCAGAACACGTGCGTAAAACTGCACAGCGCTACGTCGTCCACACACCGTACGTGTTCAGCTACAAGACGAGTAACTGCATCCTCATCCAGGAGCTGCTGCAAGAATACATGAGACTCCTGATCAACCTCTAGTGAAGTGCTATTCACAATTAATTCATTCACTGCTTGCCACTTTAACTTATCACCGTGCGGAAGTGGACGACTCCTCTGCTTCAGCATTCCTTCTTCAATCATGACTGCTTTACGACTCGAACAAACACCCAAGTTCCACGTGCATTCCGCAGCATTCCATGATCAAAGATATAATTAAAACAACGAATCTCCAATGAAAATTCTCGGAGGGACTCGATTCCACTTTGAAGGAACCGTAAGGGAAGCGCAGCCGTCAATGCTTCAAGACAACACTATAATCTACTCTGGCGCGCAGGTATTTTATAGTTACAGCGTGAACAATTATCGCTCTTGATTGAAGTGATCAAATGTTTTAGCCATTTAATAAAACGGTACGCGAGCGCTCAGCTTCGCTATTAGAGTAAAAAGATGTCCGTACGAGAAATTTACATTGATGCACAAGACAATTGATTTGGTGGAGAAGTTTAACTTGAAGCGTAAATTCACAAATTATTTTATTTGATATTACACTGACGAAAATTGAGCTCAAAATTATAAATTTTATTGTAAAGCATCAAACGACAGGTCAGCTCAGCTTAGGATGCGGACGATTAAAAATGTTAAAAACCATCCACTGCATTCAGAAAAGGACGCAGGAGTTCAAAGTGGAAAATTTTTGGGACCTCAGTTGGAGGAATTGTTGGCTTGTTTCCAGTCCGTAAATATGCCTAATACCAGTTAATTTTTGTTAAACATTTTATCTTAAGGACAGTTAGCAACCGTTGAATATATTACACACAGTGAGTCATTTACTCTGACACTTTGTGAAATAGAAACTATAATACATCCAGAAGGTGATAAACATTTTACGTCACCAAGCGATCATATAATGCAAACAGACTTAAAACAATATACATTACCCGCTCTCACTTAAACTTCAACCTGAATAATGCAACGATCAAAATGTTTTCAAATAGCAATACCTTAAGTCCTATTCATCACTGCAAACACCCGCATACTATTAAAATAAAACACGAAATCTATACACGCACATAATAGAGCCCCGAGAGAACCTATCATCGTCTTTAATCCGGATGAATCAAGACGAGGTGCATACATCACTGCTGACGTAGTACACTTATTACCAGTACTGCGCAAGAGAAGCGTTTAGCCACAGATTGACAATTAAAACTTGGAATCTCTATTAAGAGTCTTGATTTTATTCGCTACCTCTATAGGTCCCCCTGTAAAATTATGTAGTCACGTCTAACTGTCCTAGTCGCAACGGCAGCAATTATCTTTTTGTTAAGAATACGTACAAGATCAAGTTTCAGTTGTAAGACATTAACCTCAAAGATAAATTTGAGTTTAATGTATGGGAAATCAAGGAGCAATCCAGGCCCGAAAACGGCAGCTTTGTCTCGCGGCTTATTTTGAACAAGAGAGAAATGCGCGGAGAGCTGGTCCATCCGTCATGTTTCAAATAGCTTTCCTTACAAGTGAAGAGCTTCCATACTTGGGAAGTATGAGTCATGTGGTCGGCCCACGGAACTCGTCAAAAGATCATAGCCAACTGCTGGTAAAACTCATTTTTTGTATCTTATTCAGATACGCGCAATGTTTTGAAGTTTTTATACGCGCATAAAATAAACAAAACACTCTAAACTATACGACTTTTGCTTCCTTATCTTAAAGAACATCCGAATGCATCTAGCGGTCCTTTTATATATAAAACTTTGAAGAGTTCAAGTATTACCATACGAGGCTTTTCTTTCCTCCTCCATAGCAAATTGTTGCTGGGTTAGTCATCAGAACAGCAAGACTCTAGATCATCTGTGGACCTGCCGGACGGCCGCCCTGAACCACCATTTTAGGCATGACCGTGTTCACCTGCCGGCGCCTAACCCGTAGCAGCGGCGCCATCAAAACAAACCCCGTCCCGACCCCAGCACCTTAACTTTCTCGGGCGGCTACATGAAGAAATTCTTATCCGTTATCTAAGCAATCGTAAGTCTCGTTCATCTAGTTTGAAACTGTCGCCTTCAGCGATGACACACTTAAACACATGCCTCAATATAATAACGAATTTGAAAGCCGATTAAGAAATTATTAACAAGTTCATTTACAAGTTCAGACTCGTCGCATAAACGACTTAAAGATCTACGATCACTTCATGAATATTTTAAATACGAATTATACTACAACATTAGAATGCAAGGCATACAAATCAAATAAGGAAGTTCGCTTATGATACTCCATACACTAATAAATTATAGAATTAATCATAGTAAAACTAACCGTAATCTAATGGAACACAACATGAATAGCTAAATTCTTCAATGCGGCGTCTAAAGAATCATTCAAAGCAAACTAACGGCAAATGCTCCAATATTATGACTGACGCATGCAAGATTTAGATTTCAGATCGCTGAACAGATGTTCGAGCAAACAAGTCCCTCAATACGACACGTGTGCCTTAATCTGTAAATGAAATAATTTAGAGATGCTTGAACGGGCAAGACTTTAGTTTCAGTAGAATTTTTACACTTCAGTGAAAGGAAATGTCTCATACTAAAAAATAAGTATTAAATTTTATTGTTTTGAGGCTTGAATTCAAGAGACAACGAGAACTTGGAAGGTGTCTCAGCACATTTTTATCGCTATTTAGGAAGCTGTCTTTGTTTGTACTCCTGAGTTCATATTTCTTACACTGTGACAATGGAAAAATATTAATGATGATTCACGCGTTCAAAATAATTCGGTTAGAAATATTTCAAATGAATTACTCTTCTCTTAGTGATTTTAAACCTTGAATAGCCATTAAATTCTGATCTTATTCAATTAGAAGTAAATAATTTGAAAAATTTCGAGCAGTATTAGTTTTTTTATAAAAAATGAGAAGAAAGTTCCTCGTTCGTAAGGCGAATATTAACGAGTACATGGAATCGATAACGAGCTACATCGTGTGAGCAGGTCTCAAGGCAGCTCTATCAATTAACGATAAACAAATTGGGGTCAAAGAAGTAGAATTCACACGGAATAAAAACTGTTTAGGTTATTTAAGAGTACCGAGGCCCAACGCAATAAAGTCAATTTCTAGAAACCAAATTAGCTTCATCGAAAGAAATAAGGACAGTAATTATATGGTACGAGGTGAATGAGCTTACACGATTAATACCTTTAACACGTTGACTCCGATTGCCTGATTGGTGTAAAACTTCACTTTGTACGCATAGTCACTAGAAGGATCGGAAAAAATTACAGAACCTAACCTCAGTGGTACACATACGTACCACTTCGGAGTCAACGTGTTAAGAAACACTGCATTGAGCGACCAAAGTAACACTAGCATGTGACAGAGGAGGTAGAACTTCATGATGCCCAGCACAGCAGCATGAGACGAAGGTCAGAGGAGCGGAGGAGAGTTCAAACAACGTCTAGGTCAGTCACTAAAATGCCTGATTAGCAGCATATCAATAGCAGTTTCATACGCTGGTAATAAGATGCAGCTTAGTCCGTCAAAGTGTGATGTGGACGTCCCTTTTCTGACCTCCTCGAGACCTAATAAAGAGAACAGTGATTTGTAAAGGTAAAAACGCAAAGCTTTAAAATAGCGACAGGAACTGTACAGGGTGCATCACTCCCTCGCGTTCATTCGCTCAACTCTCTTAAGCTTTACTAAAAATAGCAGTTTCAAAAAAACGAATGTAATACATCTGAGCAAGTAAGCCGGACCTTGTCGAAGAACAAATGAATTAAAATTACTCTTAGCACTCTTAATAGGGTACATCCACTGCCCTCACTCGATGAAACACGAGCTCGCCGAGCCAGATAAATGTTCCCTAAAATAAAGGGCCGTTAATCAACCAAGGTAAAAATGCCTTAGATATTGTACTTGCTTTGAACGCACCTACATAAACCAGTACGCTCTCCTGAAAGAATTGACGGAATCACAACGGCAAGTTCGTGTACAACTTTTTCCTTATGGGTTGTGTGTTTACAAGCTGAATTATTTGCATAGATTTCGCACACACTAGACGTGGACTGGCTAGCTGCAAGCAAGTCACTTCCATGTTTAGCTACACTTGTGTCTCGGTTTGCTGATGCATTGTTGGCAAATGGAGCGCATTCGTGGTGCTGTAGAACAGCAGACGGGATGCGCATGTGCAGTAATCACGCGTCTGGCAGAGCAGGGAACCAGTTACGGCGGCAACGGCAAATATAGCATGGCCGTATGCAGCGAAAGTTCGCTTACAGCAGCGTTATTGAGCTCCCAATCAAAGCGTTGACGTGCTCGTCATCATTAACACGTTGGTTGCGATTGTCCAGCCGGTGCAAATCTTTACTTTGTACACATAGGCACTAAAAGACTTGGAAAAAATTACAGAACCTAACCTAAGTGACCCACCGGTGGGTCGTATCGCACTCAACGTGTTAAATAAGCAACATCGTACACAATGTACAGGCGCCAGCGTGCGCTCAGAAATACAATGTAATATCAGCCGATAATTGCTACCATCACTGCCCAGCAGGTCTTCTTGACTCAAATTAACACCCGATACACATTCATTTCACAACTAGAAGTATAATACTCCAAAAACTCAACTTATGTTGAGCATTACTATGATTTTTATCACTGCTATTATAAGAGACCAGAGAGCATGGGGTCGAAAGAGGCACATGCGTTTCATCACGAACACCTTGCTCAGAAATGGATAGAAAAGATGTCGATTGCAATCCAACATAACCTCAAAGGAACAAGCGTCAACTACTACACATTGAAAAGAATGAGAAAAATTAGTTTCTAGCTAAGACTGTTAAACCCACAACAGCTTTTAACAACCAATGAAGCAGATGCTCAGTCTCAAAGAACGTCACAAAAACTCTACGGATCATCAAGTTCTCCATAAGTAAACTGGCAGTATAAAATTAATCCCTAACTTAAACTAACAATAAAGACTGAGAAATGAAAGGTTTCATTTAAGACAAATTTTCCTGGAAATAGTTGAATAATCAACACAATATCGCATGTTAGTTCCAATTACTACAAAGCAACTGTAATTTAAATACGGCATCGGACTGCAGTGCTTAAAATAGGAAAATAGTAACAATAATAAAGTACAACAAGTCAGATAAATAATCGAAACAAGTTTTTCAATGCTGTAAGGTTCAAACTCGCTGATCACTACCGATTAATTTAGCAAAATGATGACATTCCAAATAACCATTCATTTGGCTGCAACATTTAATTCTCTTCACACATGGACGAAGCCTCCCGTACAGTTGAAGGGTGGAAAGCACTAGGACTACTTGCATTTTTTCCCATGGTAAATATAATATATTTTCCACGGGAAAAAATGCAAGTAGTCCACTCCCGTGCTGTCGCTAACACAGCGCAGACAGAGGCGATTACGATCCAGTAGTTTACTATATGAAGGGTGGACAGCACTAGTGGACAACTTGCATTTTCTCCTGTGGGATAAAATGCAAGTAGTCCACTAGTGCTTTCCACCCTTCAGTTGGGCTTGAGTACGCCGGGCATCGCAACTGAAGGTGAGTCACGACGCTGTTCATCACATCCAGTGTTCCAGCACCACAAGTACAACTACAATGCAATTACACGCACGCTGGCACAGAGCTTAGTGGGCTCCAAGTATGGAAGAGAAATTTCAATGCCTCCTCCTTAATGATCTCAGTCCACAGTAAAAGAAGGAACGCGCTGCAACAGAGACTATAAATTACCTTGAGACTGATCACACAATTGTTCTGCGAAGATACTGTATTTTGAGTACACATTTGTGCAGGAGACTTGAATTTTTGACTTAATCTTTAACTGTTATCACATCATTCTACGGACGTCTTCATCAAAAACTAAGAACTCCAGCAAAATTCATGACTCAAGTCTTCTGAAATCCGACATTGCCTACTTGATTATTACAGAGGAATGGTTAACAAGAATACAAGGTTTCTCAAAAGAACGCACAGTTTTTCTCGTTTCCGTGCCCGAAATCTACGCGGGGGTGTGCTAATACGACCAATTATATCAGTATTCTTCTTACAAGACATATGTGCAAACAGCATTATATTGGCTGCACATACTATACGATAGAGTGACAATTCGTAATTGCGTAGTCAGAGCCAGAGTTGAACCGTTAAAAATTTGTTGAACACGAAAATCAATGACGCAGCCTTGGCTAACGCTGCACAGCCTCACACATAGAAGGGCAGACTGTGTGAAAACAGGCCGCACAGATGCTTCTCAACCTCCTTTTCGAGTCATTCGTTGTACGAACTTGGCGTAGATGGCATAAGCCGATTAAATTTTGTACAACCTTTTGGGACAGAGAAACAGCCTTCAACAAACTCGACATGGCGAAGATCGTTAGTCTAGAAACTGCACGCATTGTTTGCCACTGTATCTATTTTTAATTTTTACTGATATGTAAGTAACTATTGCATGTTCATGTTCAAACTCAAGACAAGTACCAACATTGAGTTGCAACACTGGTAGCAGCAGGGTACGTGCGGTTAAATCGTCCTGAACTGTGGTGATGCAATCTCTCTGCCCCTAAATCAAGAGTCGCACCCGGGCATGTCGTACTTAAATCAAGGGTTAAATTGAAAATGCATTCAGAGAACAGTAGTAATCTAGGAGATATTCAGCTCGTTAATGAAAGTTCAAATTTGCATTTACTAATAGTGACAGGATTCAAGTTTGTTAACTGATCACTCCAATTAAAACCTGTGTAGTGTGCGTGATGCTTTTAAAAGTTTAAGAGCAACAATTAGGCAAAGCTGTTCTCAGTACAGTCCACTGATTCTAGGGCCTCACAAAGGTCCGCCTTGGAATGGAAGCGCGTTGCCAAATAAGGCTGCTCCTAAAGCGAGCTATAAAAGGAAACTCATTCCGTCGGTCTGCCCAACACGTGAGGGCATGTGCTGGCAAGCGATGCATGGAAAGCAATAATAAATAACCCAGACACGGAACGAACATGCACATCGTGAGTCGCTGTCTAGACAAGCAAGAGAGTAGAGACTTATAAGCTCATATTCACGACGCTGGCACACTTTTTGTCGAGATTGTGAAACGAAATGAGTTGTGGTAACCCAGTTTTTCTTCACGAAGTTTCACTACGAAATAGTCAACACGCTGAATCAAAATCATTAACTCAAAGTACCGAGGTATACTAGAGTTTGTATTACATACTAACTCCTGTCAGTGAAGAACACTAAAAATCTCCGACTGCACAATGTATGGGAAGGGAGAGCTTCAACAACGAATTTGACAGCAGAAAAAGGGCAAGTCACTACACAGTAGGTCGCTGTTGCCAAGGAACTTCCTTCAGTTCCTCTCGCCCTCAGCTAACTTGAAGGCCACGTTGTCTGATCAAAGGACCTAGACGCAGTCACAATCAAACATACATGGGCAGGTAAATTCCCAAACCACAGCAAAAAAAGTTTTTCATTTCAACACCCACCAGTAAATTGCAGGATATTGAGTTTCCTCTCCGCGTTAAAAAAAATCCACTGGGAAGGGAGGAGGAAGACTGTGACTACTCTGTTTTCCCATATAAAAGTCAGGGAAGCAACTAACATTTTCCCTACTCTGTGTAGACTTTAGGTCTGAGGTCGATCATCAGCAACGCAAGAGCGTTGTCGAACACGTCATTGTCCATGACATGAATCTGTAGTGCAACTTAATGAATCAAGCTCCCTAGAACCATTGTCTTAAACGCCATATGCAGGGAACCCTGTGAAACCAAATCTCACCGGGCCTTATGCACGAGGATTTTTTTTCAGGAGAGGCTTCCGTTACTGAAAAAATGCCTCCTTCCAATTTTGCCGGGGTCATGCAAATTATGTGTTGTTGCTGTACGCGGAAGAAGCCTACAGTAACAACTTCATGCGTGAGCTGCTGGAAAGCAAACAGTTTAAGTAGAAGAGTACATTTTCAGACAAAGAACACATTGGTATTTAAGAACTGACAGAGACAGAGTGAAAAAATCTCTGACTTGCTATCCAGACGCGGCCTAGACGGAAGAATTATCCGATGTCAAATGATTTATACGTCTATTGTGGAACATGGGTAGCGTGCTATGTCTATGGGCCTCCAAGTAATTCTGAATAGCTTCCATAATTTAAGAGACTGGAGACTTTTTCAACTGAACATTTGGTGTCATGCTCAGTAATGATACATACTTGATGTGAATGGAAACAATTACGCACTAACGGAACTAGTGATCGAGGTATATACACGTATGCTTGACGGTATTAGGTCATCTGCATGAAGGGAATGCAAAATTGTAATGAATACCTGCATAAAGAACGGCATGAAAGACATCATATGACGCGACAAGATAATACTACTATTCTGCCGGCTATAAAGTACGAACGAGACAGCAACTGCTCAACTCAAATACATGTCATCTGATACAACCAACTTCTGTCATGCCACCAAGCAACAGCCGCATCTTAGTGCTGAATGGCAACAAGAATCAGTAGTGAACAAGGATATGGAGTGAGAATCTAAATTCGTCATGCTCAAAGTGTGATGCCATTTGAAATGGTTCTATTAGTTTCAGATCTACAACCGTAACCTTTAAAGTAATGTTTTAACACAGCTACAGTCGAACAATGGAAGGACAACAAACAGATCAAGGATCCTAATTCCCGAAATGATTGGCTCGACGGTCACGCTGCCTCCCGATGACGACCGAGAAAATCAAGAAATAAGACTTCTGGAACAACAAAACTGAACCCGCAACAGGCATTAGCTACTATCACAGATGCTGACGTGTCATCGAAAACACACTTAACACGTTGACTCCGAAGTGGTACGTATGTGTACCACTGAGGTTAGGTTCTGTAATTTTTTCAGATCCTTCTAGGGACTATGCTTACAAAGTGAAGTTTTCCACCAATCAGGCAATCGGAGGCAACGTGTTAACGACACAAATCCGGACACCTCAAGAGAGGACTTCAGAAATTCTGTTCCCTACCAAGAAGCACGTGTTGCAATACATGTTGAAAGGAAATTCTTGGCAGTGAACTTTTTAGGTTGACTACAAAAAATGAATGCATTTCAGTCACACCCGACAGTCAACAACACAAACAACACCCACAGTCAAATCGACGACCAGCAAAAAGTCTAACAAAATAGAACTGAACTCGCTCGACAGTGCAGCGTTTTTCTGAAAGTCTCAGCCAAAACTCGGAGCAAGGGCGCGCAAGCCAGTGAAGCAGAGCAGCGGCAGGGGGAGGCGCACCCTGAAGGGAGAGGGTCCGTCACACGGCTGCTACACACAGGAAGCTCTTCGTTACCGTGCCCACAGCAAGATGAGGCCTGGCTCATGTTCTCAGTCTCCCTCTACTGCTGTTTCTCTTCTTCTCGTGTACAACAGTTGAGCTACTTCAGTGCCAGATTTATTGACTATTTTTCCTCGGGGAGAACTTGTAGGGGTCCTCATTACTACAAGCTTTGGCTCGATATTCCTTAACTGGTCAAACTAAACATTTTCACAAAATTTAACCCACTGTCTTACGCTCCCTGAAATACTGAGGAGCAAAACAATAACTAATGAAACTCATACGCGAGTATGACCTCAAAAGAACATATCTTTCAGCTCATCACTCGCAACAAATTAAACGCTCTCGCTCAGTTCACCGCCAACTTCTACGATACACTTTGGCTTAATACAATATCAAAACTATTAAAATGCTGATTCTTAAACAAAGTTGCTGGTATACACGATGTAAGCACAACAACAGAGATGAATATTCAACAAAAACTTGTTCCAAGCCACATTATACTAGGAAAACAAGTTCAAATGGCACACGGTCAAAAGTTTCAGTAGAATTCGCAGCTGCGTTTTACAAGCAACAGCAAGACGCAATAAAACAATTTCTGAACAAAAGAATACAGTGAAGTAACATAAACAATGGTTCACGGCAACGACAACTGATCCTTCAGGCGATATCCTTGGCGCTGCATCAATCAAGAAAGAAAGGTTTTGACAAAGCGTTCACGAGCCTCAGAGATGCCCAGACACCGAGTCTGTGACTCTCAGCATGACAGTACAATAACAAGTACGCATTTATTTGTGCTTTACTCTTAACTTTCACCTTGAATATTGAATATCTATGTACTGTACATTGAAACATATTACACAAAGTCGAGCACGAGATACAGAGCTCTGGACACATGAAGTAAAAGAGCAGGATGCCAGTAATGGAAGTGTGATCTGGCAACAGATGCACACAAACCAACGTAAAAATTTAGGGGACACGTAATTTGAATTAAGTTACGCTCTAACCATGCATTTTTAGTCTTCTATTTACATAAAATGATTGCCCAGACTACTGTAACTGAATAGAAATTGATATTTTTCCATTCACTGGACATTCATGGGATTAATTAATTCATGCTAACATTAATAGGTTACCAGGCTTTAGACTTCAGCTCAATAATAATTTAACATAGACCTCTACTACATAGCAATATACTTGGCAATAGTTTAGCAAAGAACTAGCGCATAGCAACAGAACTAGTCATAGTATAGCATATAACTAGAGCAAAATAACGCACCTAGCCAAAGTTTAGCATAAAACTAAGACAAAATAACACACCTGGTCATATTATAGCATAAAACTAAGACAAAATAACACACCTGGTCATAGTATAGCCTAAAACTAAGACAAAATAACACACCTGGTCATATTATAGCATAAAACTAAGACAAAATAACACACCTGGTCACAGTATAGCCTAAAACTAAGACAAAATAACACACCTGGTCACAGTATAGCCTAAAACTAAGACAAAATAACACACCTGGTCATAGTATAGCCTAAAACTAAGACAAAATAACACACCTGGTCATATTATAGCATAAAACTAAGACAAAATAACACACCTGGTCACAGTATAGCCTAAAACTAGAACAAAATAACACACCTGGTCACAGTATAGCCTAAAACTAAGACAAAATAACACACCTGGTCACAGTATAGCCTAAAACTAGGACAAAATAACACACCTGGTCACAGTATAGCCTAAAACTAGAACAAAATAACACACCTGGCTATGGGCTCCCGCTCCACCTCGTACTCGTCTTCAATATCACCGTAATGGATGAGGGCAGCGAGAGCAGGGTCCTCGGGGTCCAAGGGCAGGAAGCCTGGTGGTGGATTGCTTGCAGCATCGTCACACGTCATCACGCCGCTGCCCATACTCAGAGTGCACCTAAACTTGTCAAAGCTCACCACGTGATCAAGCTAAATGTAGTTCAGATCTAATAGAAATAAAGTTCTTTTCACCACTCAATGACAGCCACTGGTAGAGTATGCAAAATGAACACAAACTTGGCCATTGAACGCAACAAATTAAATTCTCTCCACTGTTCAAGATAATGTACGTGGCCCAATCTGTAGGGTAAAAGAATTAGGGACATCGACTCAAAAATGAAATATATGGCAAATGAAATTTTGTTGCGTGACAATAAAAGTAGAGCTTGCTTCGAGTATCATACAATTCATGGTATGATTTTAACCTGTTGACGGTCACCGCTCACCCAACAATAATAATATTATTGTCATATTACAATTGTAATATGAGAGTAATAACGCTAATTGAACTAATAAACATATCATATGATGTAAATAATGCTTAACAGGTTAAATGAATATGTGCACGGCAAACGTACTCTAGTTATTGTGTGGCTGTGCGTTCTGCAATAAAATTATGTATTCTTCGTGCTGTAACTCCGTTATAAAATGAAGGTTAGTTTCAAATTACGTTAAATCTTGCATGGACATTAATTGGCGTACAGCAAACGCTTGTGGACGTTAGCCAGAGGAAGCGTTGGTCAGGACGTTAGTTTTCCTGGGTAACGATAACGCTGAGGTGTTGTGTCTCCAGTAGGATGTGACAACACACAAATGCCACACCAACGTACAACAACCAACATCGTATCATTGTTGCTTTACGCCACATGCTCGTGCTCAACACACGCACAACGTTGGTGTATGAAAGCAGTAATCGCCTGGACAAGCTTCGCAACTCATAACCATAATATTTGACTTGATACAAAATTATTGCCAGAACGTGGCTGTCATAGAAGACGATGCATTGCCTCAAGCAATACACGGCCAATAAAGCATCACACTGACACAGGCAACTGTTCAGAACTGTGTAGCTGCTCTCTCAAACACCTCTACATCACAACTGTGTAGCTGCTCTCTCAAACATCTCTACATCACAACTGTGTAGCTGCTCTCTCAAACATCTCTACATCACAACTGTGTAGCTGCTCTCTCAAACATCTCTACATCACAACTGTGTAGCTGCTCTCTCAAACATCCCCACCAAAATGACAAGATTATTATTCATTTATTCTAATTCATCAAGCGAAAGAACTGAGAAGTCTCTCCTTTACTATTACACTCCCACACCACACCAACACGTCTGACCTATGGACATCATGTCATATTTGACAATGTCAGCCAATATGACAATGTCAGCCAATATGACAATGTCAGCCAATATGACATTGTCAGCCAATATGACATTGTCAGCCAATATGACAATGTCAGCCAACATAACTGACAAGAGTGAAGGTCACCGTAGCGATGTAGGATTGTACATCACACGAACAGGTCACCGTAGCGATGTAGGATTGTACATCACACGCACAGACGAACAAACATTTCAGTAGAACAACTCATTAAGAGGAAATGTAAACAGAGTCCAATTATGAAGTGTAAACAAAAAAGAGCAAAATCTACTACGACGAGTTCATGAAGGGCGTAACGAAACAGTTTATGTTGCGCAAAGGAGAGCCTCTTCACTCGCGCATCCGCTTCAAGCGTCACAAGAAAGTGCCTTGTTGTCAGGAGCACGAAAAGAGAAGCAGGATCCACAGGAGTCGCCAGGCTTCCTGTCATCAGAAGAAGTCCTTCAGAAGTTCCTCTTGAACCGCTTAACGGGTCAAGTGCTCGCCTAACCACTGCCTCCATGGTTCATCGCTCTCCTAGCAGCTACACTGCCACTCCCTCCACATCTCTGGTCTAATCTTATTCAACTAATTAACCTTTAACACGTTTGTTGCGATGCGACCCACCGGTGGGTCACTTAGGTTAGGTTCTGTAATTTTTTCAGATCCTTCTAGTGACTATCCGTACAAAGTGAAGTTTTACACCAATCAGGCAATCGCAACAAACGTGTTAATATCCAAAATTCCGAAACATGACCTTCTGACATTATAAAGTTATATTGCAAACAAACACGAATGATGCAACCGAGGAACTTTGTCATTCTAACGTGAACGCTACAAAGGATTCGTATCAGAACGCTGTAACGTTTATTCTAACGTGAACGCTACAAAAGATTCGTATCAGAACACTGTAACGTTTATTCTAACGTGAACGCTACAAAGGATTCGTATCAGAACACTGTAACGTTTATTCTAACGTGAACGCTACAAAAGATTCGTATCAGAACACTGTAACGTTTATTCTAACGTGAACGCTACAAAAGATTCGAGTCAGAACGCTGTAACGTTTCGGTCTCGCGGAATTCCTCATGATGAACAGACATGACCTTCTCTCAGGTAATTAATGAGACTGGGCGAGTAAAAAAACTCTCCGGTGTTCAGTCTCATGGGAACGCACCAATGCATTCCAATGCCCGCCAAGAGAAAAATCTAAATTTCTACCAGCAAATGATCGATGAACTGAACAGCCTGTTCCAGATAGAACATAACATTTTTCGACGGTTTTTTCAACTGACCACATGACAAGAAACTAGAAGATAGAACACTACGGCAAGGATTCAGCTTTTTTCGTATTAGAACAATTTTTTATTAAAAAAATGTCCTAAACAAATGTTTTGAAATAGTTTTGCATTAAAACCCCGTAACTATTGCCATTATTTTCAAATATTCTATGATTCATTAAAGCCAGACACCGTAAACCAAAATACAATCCTGGTGACTGACGACTATAAATTAAAATTAATTCAAATTAAATTCTAAACTTAAGAAACCGAATTCCAACAAGCAACATGGATTGCCATTAGTCTCAAGTTCGTTTATCTCGCGATTTAAAAATCCTTTAGGTTACAGCCAATTAAATTAGTCAACTTCCATTGCAATGCAGAGTGCAGGAACTTCAGAAGTTTGTGTACATTATTAATTGAGGTCTGAGACAAAATTCGCACTGCTTATGCCATGGAAACACACGTGGCAACACCTGCACCAGCACAACTGAAAGCTCACAAAAAATAAGCACAGGATTCCACTATAAAATAATAAGAGTTTGTTGCTTGCTTGGTCCGTTTGTCTGTCACGCTCTTAAGGATTTAGATAGGAGGAAATTCGGTAAGGTATTGTAAGCATTGTATTGTGGATACCGAACGCACATCCTTCAGTGTGAAACTCCTTCGCAAAGCCCGCGTCCACTGGCAAATCCAATATCAGTAATAAAAACACGTGAATTTTCACGTGGGGCCTACTGGTATTGAAAGAAAAGAAGGCGAACACGAGGAGCGCTACACACAAGTGCATTCTCCACACAGCGCCACGAGAACAAGCATCTTCCTTCAATCAGCTGATCAAGCACAGTGTGCAAACTCAGAACAAAGAATGCAAGCACAACAAAAATAGTTACATTAATTTGGCAGTGCAAGAACAAAGGCGTGAATGTATATATATTATTTATGTAAATAAAAGATGAGCAAACAAAGTGTTGCAACAAGGAGTTCAAACTTCCCACAAATCACTTAAGTAACCTCCTTCTTGAAGGTCCTCTCGATTGCATTGAATTCCCCAAGACGATGACTGCAGTGAATAAGTAACTCCAGTACGACGGTGTAGCCATTAGTGAATTGTCTTTGAATACTTCACACGATAAGGCCAGTTCACTCTAGTATTCACTGCATTGCTCGAGCAACAAACACAAAACTATTCGGCACAGACTCACACCCAAACCTCATGACGCCACTAGCCACTCTGTCAGTTTTACTCTAGGACTAGGTGCTCAACGAATGAACTTTCAGGCTAATTCACCACAACTTGCCACATAAACATACCCTAACATTGGATTTGATTACCCTAAATTTTTAGACTCTTTTTAAACATTCTCATAAACAATTTGTAATACCTCACAGTTTGCTAAATATTATTGTACTACATTTTTCTGGTAATAAAAATAAATAATATTGGACAATGGTTTGAAAAAATAATATTTTAATACAAGCCTCAGGAAATTATTTTTCCCCTAACTTTGAGTTCCATAGTAAAACAAAAAGCAATATACTTTCAATTAAGAAAACATGGAAACTGTAATGCAATACCAGGTTAAAAATATTAAGGGTATATGAATGCATTCAGTGAAGTAAATAGATCTATAATGTATGCATCTCATTCATCATGTTTTTTTTTCGAGGCTGAATATGGTCATTGATGTATATCGTTATAGATATGTAAGTGATTCGTGCAAACAGCCCCGTTTGATACAAACTAATTCATTAATATAATTTTTAAAGTATTTGCATTGATTTTTGCACATATATGAAACTCCTTTATGAATATATTTAAAACATAGTAACTCCTACCAGAATAATTGTCACCGGCATACACACGAAGAAAATTTCTAAATTATACACAAATCCTAGAGGTTATTGAATTGCTTTAGTCTTAACATTCTCAACATAAGAAAACTTGCATGCACTGAAAAATTTCTACTGGGCCTTGTTTTTACCAAAAAATAATACTCTTTTCATTGATTGCACAAAATAGAGGCACATTAAAATGACTGATTGCATTGTAACAAAGTCTATTTCCCGAACGTATATTTAGATATATTCTTTCAAACGATAACTCTTTTGGCTCTATCATTTTTTAACCATAGTTTTTACTGAGGGAGTGAAGGGATACATACATATACGTCCAGTTTTTACTAATCAAGAGCTAGAATAATAGTTGCCATTTAGGCCTGCAGAAATACAACAGGAAATGTAATGAATATTATCTCTTCTTTAGTTATACAATATTTTTATAATAATTTAAACTGAACTATTAAACTACTCATTTCCCTAATTTTTCTTCCATGTTGAGTGCTCGCAGAGTTTTTACAGATTTCATTTAATAAAATCTACATTTAAATTTGTCTGATGTTGTTTGCAGAGGTTAAATAGTACTTTTGAAATAAAAATTTGTTTCTGAGCCGACACTCGATATATGGACACTGGTGCTAGTTATTTATTTACTAGCGGAAGTCATACCAACTCGGGAACGGAAAGGTGGAAAAACAAATCACTGAATGCAAACTACTTGCTAATATCATTTAAATAAATTATAAGCTTCGTAATTATTACCTTCAAATTAACCAGAATATCTGATAAGATTTGTCCATTGACCTCAATATAACATTTCTGGTTGTTACGTCCGGACGACATGATGTATTTCATAAAGACTACCTAAGATGCTCCAGCGCGTGCGCAGGAATTAATTGATCATATTTTCAGGTAAGAACCTGCCTCACTCAATGTAGGTAGTGTATGTTACCGGTTGATCCACTTTCTCCAATCACATACACTAGTACTTCAAATACAATAAGTTAATGAAAGTATTTTTACATGTTTTTTGGATCAACTCAACTTCAGCTCTGATATTAGATCTAAATAAAGTCTTGTAATGATATATACGAGCAAATATATCATTCTTCAATGAGTGTTAACGTTATATACCAAGTGTGCATTATGGATGCAATATATATAGCTATTAAACTCATGGGCTTTAAACCCATGAAATAGTAACGTCAAGCACAAAAAATTAGCAGCATATTACATGAATTAAATTCTTAATTACCTAAGTTAAGTAAACTATATATTGTGAATAATGATCATAAACGAGAGGTGAGTTCAATATGGCGTGAAATATAAAGATTCAAAGAGGCTTTCTGTTAAATAGAGAAAGAGACGTCTAAATTTTTAAGCCGAGAATAGCAGCCAAGTTCCAGTCCTGAATTGATACCTTTACAACTTGCAAAGGTGATAAATCACCGCGTCAAGATTTGATCACTCACAAGAGCCAGTAGAATGCTGAAACCCAAGAAAGCAAGCTGGAATTGAAAGAGACAACACTGAGAGTGCTGAGAATAGTTCTGAGATGCCATAGTGATGAGGGTAGAGCACAGACCCTCGAATATTCACTTGCTTATTTTATCACGATTACATTCAGACTGAATGGACTCAGAGCGCTTAGAAGCTCTCTCGATGTTGCCATTCATTAACGTTAAATTATCATCTGAATGATTATTAGAAATGATTGCTAAATTATATCATTACCGATTTAAAATATTATTTTAAATCTGATTGAATATTTACTGTTCATGGTAAATATTAGTACGTGGTTACGTTCTTGCTATACACTTATCCTTTTTAAGGGAAATAAAGTAAAATTTCAGGTTCAGGTACTTCATATGTAAATAACATTATTGCTGTCATAATAGCTTCGATAGATTCACAGATTCAAAACTTATATCAATGCGATAAAAACAATTATTGTTTAAAAAGAAATGTAGGATAATGAATGATTGTAATACAAATTAGTTTTAAAATTTAAAAATATATCTAAAAATTGGATACTTAAAAAGCATGACTGCTTAAAAGTTGGAGTCGGTTAGTGGTTGAAGCGTGAGTTAGCGGTTTGTGTGGTTGCAGTTGGAGCGGAGTCAAACACCAAACATTCAATATGTCAGGAAGTTACGATCGCGCAATCACGGTTTTCAGTCCTGATGGACATCTTTTTCAAGTTGAATATGCTCAAGAAGCTGTTAAGAAAGGGTCTACTGCTGTAAGTGTTTCAATTAAGTATAAGATAATGTTATCGGTCGTCTTTATTTTTTTGCTTGTATGAATTTTCTTGATTTGATTCCTGATGCTAGTACAAATTTGCTTTAGCATTGCTGTACAATAGAGTTTCATAAAATAGCATATGTAATTGAGAACTGATAGCTACAATTTGAAACCTGGTGACCCTTGAGTAGGAGTTTAGCAAAATATCAAGATGATGATAAAATTGGATGCTTTTTGTATCCTTATATATCAAAAAATTTTAGTAATTCTCTTCATTAGCTCGGCATTCTAAGCATGTCTTGACAGAGGTGTCTAATTTTACCTGATTTAATTCAGGTGGTTTTTTCCTGCAATGTATTATTTCGAAGCTATATTTGGCTTGTAGAATCTTAAACATGATAGTTAGTAAACATAAGAAGTTGGCAAGCCAACAAACTAGATGTGGATCATCAATAGGGCTGTGTATTTTTTGCCAAAATCTGAAGTGTTGCTTTGTTACTGAAACTTTGTATTGACTGATCTGAACAATATTATGCAGAAAATGCTATACATTGTCTTACATGATTTAGCTACAATAGGATGTGATATTTAAAAAGAATTTTAAGTTCATAATGAAAATGTGATATATACATATGCAGGAAGTTTCTTAGTATGAATTTTCAGAGTACTTCTTTTCATTGTACAGGTTGGTGTGAAAGGGAATGGTGTTGTGGTGCTGGCAGTGGAGAAGAAGTCTGTCCCTCAGCTGCAGGAAGAAAGAACTGTCCGCAAGATATGTCTTCTGGATGATCATGTGGTCATGGCTTTTGCAGGTGCTCTTAAATTGATGTAGACTTCAGGGTTAGCTTTAGCTAGGGCTTTTGTTATGGCCTTTAATTCCTTCTAAAACACATGTATACAATTAAGTGCCATCCATTTCAACTGGTGTCATCCAGTTCAATTATTGCAATAGGAAATATATTTAGGTAAAGATAGACTTGACAAAGTTGAAAATGCCATGTAATTTAGGTCAATATTCAATCCTTTACATTAATATTTGATAAATGTTCCTCATTTAATTATTATGAGGTAAATGTGTTTGGTACATTATAATCTTGCTTGCATACAACATCAAAATAACTAATGTTATAAGGAATATTTTTAAAAATAGACACTGTGGAATACTGAAATTCTACCTTTATTGGTAAGAGTAGAGAAAAATCATACCTGAATGCACCAAATATAAAAATATAGACCATTAAATTTGTCTCTTCCTACACTTCTGGAATATTTAAAGTTTAATTTTTGTTTGTTTTAGCACTGCTGATGGCATCTTCATATTTCTCAACAGTTGTTAATAAAGATGATTGAAATCATGTTAATTCTTCTTTTTTATCTTATGGATGCTATTTCTCAAATATTGAGCAATGATCATTGTACATGTGTGTCTGGTTGTGCCTTAATTTGGAGTACATTTTGTAATGTATGTCTATGTTTCAGGCCTCACTGCTGATGCCCGCATTCTGATAAACCGTGCAAGGGTGGAATGCCAGTCGCACAAGCTGACCGTAGAGGATCCTGTCACTCTTGAGTACATCACCAGGTGCGTGTGCATGCTATGTTTGTGCAAGTCATAGAGAATGAGTGGATTTATCATTTGGTAAAGTGAGGGAAGTGAGATTTTATTATTACTTTGATATTTTGGGAGCAACAACAACTTGCATCTTTTTTTCCTGAATGGAGAAGGAAGTGCTACATTTTTTCAACTAATCAAAGCATTTTGCAATTGAAGTTTGACTTGAAAAAATGCCATATTGTTTGTTACCAGGTTCATTGCAAGCCTGAAACAGAAGTACACTCAAAGTAATGGCAGACGACCCTTCGGTGCATCTTGCATCATTGCCGGCTTTGACCCGGACAGCACACCTCATCTCTATGTGACTGACCCCTCTGGAACCTACACAGAGTGGCTTGTGAGTTTTTTGTGTGGGCCCCTCCAAAGTAGCGTTTTTGTTCTTCACAGTAGAATGTATCATCAGTATGAACAATATTTTGTAGTCATAAAAATCACTAATTTGGTCTTCTTTGCTTAGGTTCTTTTTTCTAATGCAGAACTAATTATATTCTCCTTTGACTGCGCTTGACACTTTTAAGCTTATGAATAAATAAGGTTTCTTTATGAAATTGACTAGGGGCAGATAAAGGCTGAAAACTTGTAAAAATTTACAGCCATCTCAGATCAGGCAAGTATTCCTAATTTCCTTACCTCTGGCATAAAGGTTATCAAGACTTATTACGTTGTTAGTTTATTTTGTGTAGTTTGTTTTTACTATATTTAGTTAATTAGCAAAATTCATCAAAATTTGATGCCAATCCTGTGCATAAGCGCCATCTTTAACGGAGGAGGTCTTGGACCTTACATAAAATTAACAACCTCAAGATGACTTTGATGCAAGTGTAAATTCTATACAATGATTGTCTAATTAACTCTTACTGTGGCAGGCAAACGCCACGGGACGCAGCGCAAAGACGGTGAGAGAGTTCCTTGAGAAGCAGTACAGCCCTGAGAACGTGGCTACCTTGGAGCTCAGCGTCAAACTGGCGGTCAAGGCTTTGCTGGAGGTCGTCCAGAGCGGGGCTAAGAATGTCGAGGTGGCCATTATGGAGGACAAGAAACCCATGAGAGTAAGTTGTCATATAATTCCTCTCTTATACTAAGTTTCAGATCTTGATTTTTGAATGAAGTCTCCAGGTACACTGACAGGTTAGCGTTAGACATGAGTGGTAGGTATATTAACTAAAAGCTGCATCATGTTTCCTAAAACATATTTCGATACATGATTCTAAAGGATTTTATCATATTTAACTGTGTTGTACTCAAGTGTAAAAATTTCTTTATTGAATGTTTTGGCTAATGCATAATGTGTGGATCTTTTTCGACTTCAATTATTTAGAGAGTCAGACGCACTTACCGTGTATAGTTAACTGGCTGAATGTCATTCCGACAACCCGAGTCTCTTTAGGTCCTAACCGTCGTGCTAGAGACGCGGCATTCTGAAGTGCGAGTTGTTCGCTTCCTTTTATTAGTGGAGTATAGGTCTCTTTCTATATCTATCGTGAACGGCAGCCAATGTTCCTGTTGAATTCCGATAGATTATCATCATTTTTGTACCTTGTCTTCTCTTCTGGTAGTTTTGAGTTTTGTGCTCAATTTATAAATATTTGAGGAAAATTATGCCATCAAGGCATCGGGCAGTATTTGCAGTATAGTATTGATTCAATTCAAATAATGAAATTATCCTAACCTCTAATATTTGAAATTGACGAGACTCCTTTTTCAGATCTTGGATATCAAGAGCTTGGAGAAAATTGTTGCTGAAATTGAAAAAGAGAAAGAAGAGGAAGCAGACAAAAAGAAACCCAAGAAATAATGCTGTGAACTGCTTATTTCCATGTTTAATTATACTTTTAGAATACCTCTGTGCATTTCATTTTCACCGTTGAAACTTAACTCAATTTATGAAGCAAAAATTGAAACTAATATCGTATATTCACGGTTATTGAAAGCATTTTATTTTTAATTATAGCGATAGAATAGAATAACGTTAATAAACAAACAGTCTTACAAATACAGTTCACTGAACGGAGTGTGCCTAGTGAGCTTGGATATCAGTTTGATTCGGGCGAGGTTTAGTGAACACAAAATTCTTCGGCACAGTTGAGTCACATTGTTTGGGGCGCAGTCTGTCCAATGGATTACGAGGATTAAGTAATTACTGAAACAAACAAATGTTCATTAGGAATATGAATTATCTACATTATACATTTTTACAGCATATGTATATCGGAATACAATCTATTACGATGTTAGTTGCAGCAATTCATCGAAGTAAGGTCTAACGGCGGAAAAAAGATACGTACGTTTGAAGCTCGATTTTACATAAATATATTTGCTCATATTACATTTTAACTTTTTAATAATATTTGGCAGCGTGAATAAAGTTGAGGGGAATTTATAAAAGAAACGTAGCAATGCATACCTGCTCAAATGTACAAGGTACAGTTTTTACTTGTATCTTTCATTCATTATCAACATTCGCACTAGAGTATATACATAATAGAAATATCTTTGGTTTGGGGATTAGATATATTTATCTCTTCCTAGCGTACATCTTAGAAGAAGGGAATACATCTCTATTGATTAGATTTTACTTGATTCACTTGACTCTGAACTATTTCAACATAAGTTCAATAGATTACGGACTCACAGTATGTGCTTCTTCCAAATTCTGAACATTAACACAAACACATGGTGAAATCCATTCGTCAAAAATCTGATTGATCACCTTATCATTGCACGTTTTTTTCGTGTTACAGCCTTGAGTTTCATACACTCATGTCTGGAATTCAAAAAATACAAATATTTAGAAATCTGTAACAAATAAAGAAAACTGCATGCACATAACGTTAATATAATACAGAAGTAAACACAAAATAACCACAATTATTATAACTTTAACTAATAAAGCCTGTACACTGGAACTAACCGCATGATGAGCGTTCCCTCACGTTAGGATGGCAGTGTACAGTAACGCTGGTACATTCTTTTCCCAACGTCAAGTTACATGACTGTGGCTCGTTACAGTACTAAGCATTACACTAGCTGATTATATAAAGCTCACACAATAGCGCACGAAAATGTTGATCGAGTATCACAGACTAGCCAAACTTGTTAGTGGCAGAAATGCACAATTGAAAGACATGAAGCGTTGACAAAGATCTATTCTAAATCTATTCTCGGGTTTGATCTTGTACATTGCCATTAATGAACATTTGGAGTGAGTGCCAGCGACAGGGATGTGGTCATCACCAACAGAAAACGTGCTATACAAACACTCACTAAGGCCAGGTATCTACTTTCGTTCGAATTAGCTTCATTGAATCCTCAACTGAAGCTTGTGATGCATAACAAACGTGGTACTTGTACAGCGATTAAAATGGTGAGAATCACATAGTCTTAAAGAGCAAAATCAGGAAAAATTTCCTACTTCAGATGATGGTCATATATATATTTGTAATCCGGCGAAAGAAAGAGTGAAATAAAAATTGGGTCTAATAATTTGTGTTCGCCCTGACGGGAATACAGTTCTTATATACATACGCGTTCAGAGAGGCCACAGCTTAATCCATTACTGCCCAGGGTACCGAATTCGGCACACCCAATTCGGTGCTAATTTGTCATTTTTTCCCTTAATTTGGCTTAAGGGAACAATAAGGAGGTTATGTGCCTGATACTAAAGTTATTGGTCATGTAGAAAATAATTTGGGCATGTAAAAATAATTTTTTTTAAAGGGTTACGTGCCGGCGGTGGAGACTGTGCTGAGGTGTGCAGGAAGCAAAGCGGTCAGCTGCTGACGAGGTATCTGCAGCAGGCGACACAGCAGCTGCAGGAGAGCCGTGCTCGTCACCACCTCTGTGTTTGCGGTGTCACTACTCTTGCTGCACAAAATTAATTTCTTACATTAATGAGCAATTAGCAGTTAAGACGTGACGTGAACCTGAAGAAGCCGTCTCACCAAGTTTCATTGAAAAGGAGGTTCGTCACGACATATAAATGTTACTTCATGCCATTACGTTTCAAAAATGCTGTCAAATTTAGGAAACAAAACTAAAATCGTATATTACTCATGAGGTGACCTAATAATACATCTAAGCACTATCTGCTCGTTCAAAAAGAAACAGTACTTCATCAATAAAAGCATTCTTGCAATCACAATACCATAGATTGCTTATCGTCAAACAACTAAATAAATATCCAACGTGACATTACATGTAGGTAACGCAAGTTTCAGAAATTATACATCGAATGGACTGAAAATCTGTTACCTGAAAATTCAAAATTACTTTCAAAACAACACAACGTTTGAAGTAAACGTGCATTAACAGCATCAGTAAGGACAGTGCTGAGGCAGGTCCTTGAGTCCATCGCGGTGCTACTACGCACGTACCTGAACCTGCCTTTGATCATCTACGTAACAATAATAAAAAGCATGTCGTATAATAGTAAACTGAACAAAAACCTAGGCAAATAAATGCTTAAAATGAGTTATGAGACATTAGTCAGGAAAGGATAATAACTAGAAGATAAAAGACAAAACCTTTGATGGTGTACGAGTGAAGAGATGTACTGGGCCAGAAGGGCAGGGAATGCGTGGGCGTGAGTCGAGGGCAGCTGGCGCAATACAGTGGCAACTCCCACACACAGCACGCTGCCGTCTACACCATCAGACGACCGTGCTGACACAATACTGCCTGCAGGTCACAACTTTTACTTTAAAGGTCTCTCAATGGTGTTGAGTGTAAAAATTAAATGAAAAGCTGCTTATAGAAAAATTATAACATAATTCATATTCATTCAACAAGATACAACATAGCTCATTGAGCAGTAGAGGTGAACAAAGGGTTAGTGCATACTAATGAAAGCGAGTTCTGTGTGACGAAAATTCGGATTCAATTAATTAGGTGACAACGTTCTGCTACTGCAGACGGCGCGTTTTACTCTTTCGAAACTTTATTCACCAATCTTAGGTGAAAATAGGATTTAGACACAAGACAAATCACCAGAAGATCCTTTAGCTTTTTCAGGCACTTAGTAGCGAAGCTAAATGACATACTATTTAGGTTCATTATACATGAAAACAAATCTGCACATTAGTACTATACCAATAAACACATAGAAGCTTGAATACAGAGGTATATACATATCATCAGCACAGTTTAAATGACTAGCGCTCAATAGTATGAACTGGAGTCGTATTGATTGCACTTGCCTAGTTTAGGCTTGTAGCGTAACTTGGGCATGAGAGACACGACGAGCAGGAGCAGGAAGTGGGGCAGAACCCTGGCCAGGTCAGGCGGCATCTGTGTGTACACTTGCTGCAGAGGCTCCGTCAGCCCTGCCCACTGCAGGAGGCTGCTCAGTTGACAGCTCACCTCGTTGCCAGGGTCCGGATCTTTTCTCTGGGCGTCCTCGGGACAGTTGTGGTAGTGACGCATGTCTTCCAGCAATGATCTTAACAAAATAGCATAATTATTTTGGTGCATGCTCGGCTACAGTTGTGGTATAGGGTATTGAGTTCTACATCTTAGGTCTCGCTCTACCCACTTGTCCAATGGGGATATTTAACGGAAAAATGTTTCCTGTCGCACCGTTGAAGTGCTGCAAGCTGCTGAAGTAGTGACAATAGAGCAACTGTCGAGTGAGACAGCGTCCAACAGAGGCAACATGAAGGAGAAGATCGGATATGTCATTGATCACATTCTCGCTGGAGTCATCACCCTGACAGCACATATAGTTCCATGCTTGAAATAGCTCACACATTTCTCTCAACTCTGCCATACGGTCACCTATCATCAGAAAAGTACCTCGACCTTGTGCTTTTGCCTTTTAGTGGAACACAGGCTTCCTGATGCCACATAGCCGCAAGGATCGCAACAAATTGAAAATGCAATACTCTTTGAAACCACATCTTTACCAAGCTATCCATTCTCCCAAGAGGTAAGAAGTACTCAAATTAGTGCAATTTCTTCATTATTCTATTTCAATTGAACTCGCAAGTTGGGGGCCTGGATTTCTCTAGACTCACAAGTTAAGTGTCTGGAGCGTCTCGTGTAGGTGTGCTGCCTCGAACATGCTGGCAGAGTTGAGGCGGGCGCTGGCATGCAGACGGAGCAGCTGCAGCTGACCGATTCTCTCAACGCAACTGACAAGTGCAGGCGATGACGCCGCTGAGCCGCGACTGCACCACACGCTGTACTGTCGCTCTGGGTCGTCTGTAATTTCAAGAATCTAAATGCAAGCCAGCATCTCAAAATCGTTTTTCACAAGATAATCCTTTGAAAATAATTCAGGCAGGGGTAAAATATATCAGTTCGACACACAATGAATGCTACATGGGCGCTGAATAACGTATAAATTTATTACATGTTGGATGAGCTCCCCATGACATAACTTCAGTTGCATGCAAGACAGGAATTAAAGGCGCAGATCACCGTACACAACAAAAATACAGACTCGAGTACTGATCTAAATGAACTTATACCCTAGAGACTTTATATACTACCAATTTTACCCTGATGCTCATCAGTCTTTTAGAGTACAAGTAATTAGAGCACATGGTCCAGTCAGGGATGAAGTAGAGTAGGATAGAACAAGAATGGTGGTTGCCATATTCATAGAAGTAAAACTTTATAACTCTTTTCTGTATATGCTAAAGACGGTAGCTATTCAAATTAGAGAATTAAAAGTCTCTGATATTACTGGTAGCTTCTGCTCGTAATAATATAGCACTAACTAACTATCCCGCTGCCGACATGGTTGACGCGGCTAGAAATACGGCATGGGACTTGGGTAAAACAACCGAATAATTATCGAAGTAATTATCCCACCCAAGAATGGGCCAGAACGTTCGTTCCTATAGCCTCATTCTATTCTAAACGCTGATGTCAATAATTTTCATAACCAGAAAGGAACCATTCAGGAGGCTGAACGAGGGAATACAAACAGAACTCAGCAAAAATAGAAAAGACCGCTGCTAGCACAGCTAATGATAAAGTACATTAAATTAGGGCTGAGGTCAATGGGTGAGTAGCGTTTTACACCATTTTGTTCGTTGGGCATAGTCATGACATAACGGACTTAACCATCACGGTCAACAAATCATGTAATACCACCTCATGAAACCCATTAAATTCATGTTTTCACACTTGCACATCACTATTTACTTACACAAAAAACTTTACTGTCAGTTTGCTAACCTGTTGAGTTCATTCCAAAGTAAACGAGTATGACGGGCCAAAATTCAAATGACACACGAGAGAGACTAATGCAGTACATCATCTCGGCAGGGGTGAAATGACCAACTAATGTTGTGTATACAGGATGGACACTGAGCCTCACTGATGAGTGCAGTGTGAGGGGTGGTGGAGTCTATGAGGCAGGCGAGTAAGGGCTGAAGGGCGCACTCGCTGCTACACAGCCGCTGTACGCTGGTTGTCAGCTCCTGTAAACAGCACACACCATGAACGCAAACGCCCTCACCCATCATGGACTAATAATACTCTTTATTCATAACAGATGTCATTCTTCTAAATGCGAATTTCTAATTTTTCTGGTAATTTCGGTAAAAATTTTTCAAGGAATTTTTTCCAAGTTCAGATTCAAAAATAGAAGTGTGCAGAAACGAAATCAGGTTCAACCATAGCTTCATTAAAAATTTAGAAGCCCAAACGCCTTTTCCATTCCCTCCGGTCTGCAGCACATACCCGTAATCTCCACAGACTTTACCGGTATACCTATCACACAACTCTCAGTAATTGAACAGAAATCAATACGTCTTTTACAACCAAACCTCTTACTAATGCCTTTTGTACCTCCTTATTTCTGAATGCATAAATCTCATGGGTATCTGCAAAAGCAAAATGAATCCACTTCCATTCTGATCGTTCACGATATTTTGCTAACTATTTATTATTTTTTCAAGTAACATTTTGTTGACATTGTATTACCTGACTTAAAGACGTTGCTACATTTCGTAGATAAATTTGTGGTTACTCAAGAACAGTTAACCGGTGTTGAACGAATCCTTGCCTCACGTCTCAATTGTTTAAGACAACATCGCTGAGTACCACAGGAGAGACTGAAGCAAACCTTGATAGCAACGGTGGCGTGGCAGGCAAGCAGCTTGTCGGCGCCAGCGAGTCCAGCGACGGAGAGCGCGTCCAGCACGCGAGCAAAGAGCGCAGCACCGTCAGCTACCTCAGCATGGTGCTTTGTGTTGTCAAACCATGCACCGCGCACCATCACGTACGTGGTTGTTCTATGGACATGCAGGTATGAACATCAACTTATGAACTGCCTATATAAGTAAACATATAAAAAACCAAAAAGGGTACATGGAATTCAAAATGAAGAAATAAAAAATATATAACACTGTACGCTATATTTACATTTCTGTACCATCACCAAAAGATATCATTGACACATTTGTGATATGAACCGATGTGCAGTTTGAGTTATTTAAATCATACACGTAGATACAGAGGCAGTTGCCGCTCCTATTAAGCAATTAAGGATGAATGTTATGCCAACAGAGAGATCTGAGCAACATCTGCTGTACACCTGGTAGAGCCAGACCAGTACCTTGGATCAGTGATTCTGATGATCTCAGCTACGAGCCTGCCAGCAAAAGAGCCATGGGTGTCAAGAGGGGGCAGCAGGGGCACACTGAGGGATACATCACTCCTAAGTCCCGCACTGCCTGGAAGCAACTGGTCACAGTCCTGGAGGGAAAGGAAGGAAGGAAAATATTAACCAAGTTAGGCATAACTCCTCAATAGCAAGTTAGACATACTTTATAGCCCTGAATACTAAGTTTGATCTACCTCACATAGGCCAAAATACTAAGAAATAGCATAGCTTTGGATTGGGTCAACATAAGTAAGAAGCTGAAACACTTCACCATGGTCTAGAACAAGTGCAGAGTGCGCTCAGTAACGTCTCATGAACCTTTTTAGAGGGCCAACACCCCCTTTCACCACAGGAGAAAAGGTCAAACTAATAGTTCAAATTAATTTTAAGGTGCAGCATAGAACAAAATTTCAATAATAGAAGTTACTCCAGCGCTATCGTGAGACCTGGTCGACGCTGCTGCTGATGAGTTTGGTCAGCTCTTCATGCCACATTTTGAGAGCATAGAGGCCGATGTAGTCCTGGATGTACTCGAAAGACGACCTGAATCCGTCCAGCAAATGCTCCACAGCCGCCAGCTTCTCCAGCAAAAAACTCCCGCCTCCCTAACGGTAATAATGATTTTTGTGTACATAAAAAATCACGCCCTAATAATACAAGAAATTAATTTTGAATTTTCAAAAAAATTCCCCCGTCATAGCCCTGCACTTGGAAAGTAAGGTGCCGTATTGTCAATTGCCCCTTTTCAGGTCATGAATAATGAACATACATTGTAACAGGCATAGGGGCATGGCAAGAAGGCTAGGAATAAATCTCTGCATCTAATCTCTAAACAAAAAGAATAAACAGGGAGGAAGAGAAGAGGTTGGCAGTCATCAGACTTTAAGAATTGCATACTTTAATTTGCCACTGTAGTGCACAAGTCCAAGTAAAGTCTTAATCAGAAGAAACGCATCCGTTATGACTACTTATATTACCTTTTTGGGAGAGAAGACAAGGTTGGAATGCGTGATGGAGGAGACTCTCCTGACCAACTCCTTCCTGATGCCATCCTCCAGCAGCTGACGAGGCTGCAGCTCCACGACTCCCACAAGCGTGTCCCCCATCCTCTCCACCCCCGCCGCCAACACCCCCACGCTGTGGCACAGCTCACACAGCTGTTCCACAATATCATTTACTCAACTGATCATCAAGAAAGAAGCACTGGTTAGAAATCTCATTCTATGTTAAAGAAATCTCATTTGTACCATGTAAATTTATAAAAATGAAGCGTAATCCATTCAAGCGTGTTAAGAGCAGGACCGAGACGGCACCTTGTAGCGTTGCGGCAGCTGGGCGAAGTCGCGCATCTTGTCCTTGTCGAGGCGCGTAGGTAGCGCCAGCAGCTCGTGGGTCTGCAGCTCCACGATGCTGTCCAGTAACCGGAACATCGTTTCCGGGATTATTTGCAGCACCTGAACACGAGATCAGCGCTCAAGAATACGCAAGAAGCATAAGTAACATTGAAGGTTTTTCTGAAGTCAGTCGAGCAATTTCGCTGATAGTATTGTTAAACAGGTCTGGGATTGAGACCATGAAAGATCCTCTCGCCCCCCAATAAATCAAGGAAGAATTTTCGAAAACAAGGAGCTAAACTATAGCATTAGCTTACCGGTATAACCCTTCATCAACCTCCTAAAAGAGAGGAAATGAAAATCAACCAAGCTCACAAACTTGAACCTACAACAAACGCTGACAATGTCGCTATATTTGCCTTAAATCATCTTCAAGAAATACCAGGGCGCCTATGACGACATGACTGCGAGCTCACAATGAAGCTTAACTATGAGACACTGGGCACAAGGACACACCTTTTTAATGAAAGTAACAAGTTGGCCTGAGTAGAAGGAAGACACGGAGAGTACATCTTGTGAGCGAGCCTGCGTGATGCGCAGCAGCGGCAGCTCTAGCCCCGACGACAGCTTCAGGAACACTGAGCGCAGGTGCACAACTTGTCCTGGCTCCTCCTTGATACGGCGCTGCGATACACAACAAAAAAAAGAATAAACTCACAATAGTTTCCTACATTGCGGACTTCAGACTCGAGCACAGAAGCTTTCACAGTCTGCCTCCCAGGAAGAGCTTAAAACTTTTACACATTTCAGCGCTATTATAAGTGCTTCCTCACTCGGAAGAATTATTTTTGGCCGACCATTCCCCCTTAAAGTGTACAACATAAGTAAAACGAAGCCTTAAATTCGACGAGATGTGTTGCTCATGCTCATCAACCTGAGCATAGGAATTACGGTCGCTTCAAACTACAGATCTTGATGATGATCTATCGATCACAGCCTGTTGGAGCAATGATGCTCCAAAATTGTTGCTATGGGAATTTTTTAAATATAATCTATAAAAACCGCACAAATAATTTTTTCTAACCAACAGACAAATTCATTTATGAACACAATTCTCGACTAGTACGTGTAACCTTTTTATAATATAACTTGGCACTTTTTATTGTATTAGTAGCCTAGATGGTTCAAGATAAGTGTTCGGGTCACCCACACACAATAGTGCAACAATGAGCCACAGAGTCCTTGCTTCTGAGCAATACAGTATTTCTATTCATTGCTTGACAACGTAAATGACCAACTAAACACCCTATCCTAACAGAAGAAGTATTTCTCATACTAAATTAACTGGAGTCATTGAAGGCAGCAGTAACCTGCATGACAGGCGTATACTGGTCAATGAGGAGCCAGGCGTAGGAGAGGTCAGTGACGGTGGTGAGCACGGCCATGCTGCTGTCCCCTGCGCTGCACAGCCTCTCCAGCCGCCGCAGCGCCTCCACGCACTCCTCCACCGCCTGCGTCGCTCCCCCACTCGAGCTCAGGTCATGGTACTCTGAATAATGCACATTCTCTAAGCAAAACAATGGAATTGAAAACGAAGGATCTGAATGCATTAGGGAACTTTAACCTTCCATAAACTAGGCTGAATCGGAAGAGAGAGTGAAAAAATATGACAAGTAGGCACATCCGAAATTATGATCGTTAGCACTTTGAAAACTCAAGTGCAAACAGTAAAAATCAAACGGAGTCTAAAGTAAATTACGTAACCATTAACACACTTCCAGCTTGGAACATGTAGGGTTTTTGTTCAATTTTCTCACGTCTAGCTCTGTTGAACGCAGCTTGGTGAATTGAAGTAGCAAACAGCCCTTGTGTACAGAAATAATTGCGTACGTTACTGAACAGTCGGACTTCTAATCAAAATTACACTTCATTCGAGACCTGAAGGTCAGAGAGCGATGGTTTCTTTTTAAATAATTATTAATTACCATCTATTCGAGTGTTGCAAGCGGTGACCACAAAGCCAATACAAAGCTTAAAGTTGCTATTTCCAGTTTGACAGACTTGCTATATGCTTGTAGCATGCAGTAAGACCACCATACAGTTACATTCTTGAGGTGTATTTCTATATTAGCTCTAACTGTGTCCAACAAGAATGTTGTGTTGCCACCATGATTAGATTTACGATCTATGACCACCTCTCCACCTACTTCTCAGCTGTCTCTTATGTCATTAATCTCAACTGAATATGTAAGAAGCATCACTAACTCAACTTCGCTACGAGCGTGCACCATCTCGACGTGATAACTTAAATGATACAAAATACACGTCGCACCATTACTGTGACCCACCCTTGACTTGGTTGAGGGCATGCACCATCTGCACCAGTTTCCGCGATGTAGCCTGGGCCTCTTCGAGATCAAGAGCTGCGAGTTGATCAGCAGTCACCCTAAACCACTGCTGCAGGCGGGCGTTGGGCCGCACTCGTGTCAGAGGACGACTCGAAGCCTCCACACCAAACGCCTCTGACAGCTCGAGCATGCGCTGGCAGGCAGTGTCCTGTTGCTCTCTCACCCGCTCATCCTGTCATACAATGCAACACGAGTCATGAGTAGCAGCTGATGACCTAAGTTGTGGGGCAATGCAACACGAGTCATGAGTAGCAGCTGATGACCTAAGTTGTGGGGCAATGCAACACGAGTCATGAGTAGCAGCTGATGACCTAAGTTGTGGGGCAATGCAACACGAGTCATGAGTAGCAGCTGATGACCTAAGTTGTGGGGCAATGCAACACGAGTCATGAGTTGCAGCTGATGACTTAAGTTCATCAGGATCGAGGACAGATAACTATAGCAATTTTTAAATGGAATACGAATACTCCATAATGATGATAATAATAATGGGCAAACATAAATAAGTTTCTGATTAAGCAAGTGCAAAGTATTGAACAATAGAATGTATTAAACGAAGGAAAATTATTTTAAACATCTAAGTCACGAGATAAAGTAGCCCAACCATATTAACCGAAATCAAATAAAAGCTTAGATTAAATCAGGAGACTTGAGGATACGTAGGATGCGAGAATTAATGTGCAGAATAAGTGGTGGCTCTCAGGACGTAGTAGCCTGGACAACCTACAGAATGAACACCCTAGCATTGAGGTGCACTGTACATAAGGTCATAGCAGGTGTAGCCTACCTTCTCTTGTAGTATTTTCTTAAAAATGAGAGACAGCTTGAGTTCAAGGCCAGCAGCGTGCAGTAGTAGGTCAAACAGAGAGTCTGTTGTGCACTGTATGCATGACAAAACCTGCAGGAGGAATGGTATTGTACTTAATACACTGTACATGAATCCTAACAATTGATAACCCTGTTCGTAAAGTATCTTGATAGATAAAGCTTTCGGCTTTGAATACATCAAACATGTACTGTGAAACGCCACAAACACAACACACATAAGGTATGCAGAGAAATTAATTTTTTTACATTAGCTGCTTATAAAATGAGTTATATATTACAATAAGTTCCTTAACCCTCCACTGCATGAGTTATTTAAAAAATTCGAATGAATTTCACAACAACTGTGCTTCACCGGCTGATGTGAAACACTTCCGAATTTTAATACTCATTTGATACATGATCAGTACGTTCCTGATGTGGCACAAGCAGCTACCGCGCCTCAATAATTATTTAATTTGATTTTATACGGAACAAATAGGTATGTGCCATATGTGTCACGCCATGCAGTGGAGGGTTAAAGAAATGGATAACTATACTCACAATTGTAGAATACTCGACTATAAGAGGTCGAAGAAAAAACGTCAATACAAATTCAGAATTTACATGAATTAAATTTCGAATAAGGGCCAACGTAAGAGGCAATTGTGAAAGAGCAGAGACCTGTTCACGGACAGAATTGCATCGCTTGAAGAGAGATCCTCCTGCACGGTTGAGCTGGGCGCAGTGCAGCACCAACCACCGTAGCGTCACGTTGCACTCACGCACCACTCGCAGCAGTGCGTCGCTTGAAGACAACACCTGCACAACATGTTCACACTTACACTACGTCCAACTGAATTCTTTAACCCACGCACATGAAACATTATGCAGCAGGTTTATTGAAGTTAATGCGGAAGTAGAGGTCTATCTAGGGTTTTTAATGAACGCTGAGGTCAAGATAGTTTATTCATAATCAAAATTATTAAACTAACTGGTTTTACAAGCAAATGCTCTACAAGTGAATTGGTAAAAACAAAACTGGAGTTCAAGGAAGCTAATCACAGATGAATAATTGTTCTACAAATGAAGTAATCAGCGTAGCACTCTTAATGAGTATGTGAAAATGGAAACACTAGTTCCTCAGGAAACAGTTAAAATTGAACATGTCAACAGGGAGAAAGATCCAAAAACTACACAATTAAGATACGTAAAATAAAATACGAAATAGTTGCTAACGAAATGATTTGATGGAATCAAACAATGATACACCAGTACACTGAATTTTAAATATTCGTAGAGGCCTCTGATGACACCTCACCTTGACTTCTGTGAGTGCGCCCTCACTTTCAAGGTAGCAGCTCTCCTCCGAGTAGGTGTGCAGCTTCGTGTTCATCAGTGTCGCCGTGCGCTTCACGTTGCTGACCTGCACACACAAGCACACCCTTTTTCAATTTTATTTTCTGCCTCCCGCTATTGCAGACGCATACTGTTTGCTCAAATCCCACTCGACAAAAAATATTATGCATTGTGAGGAATTGAAGTAAGATTGATGTTTCAGGACTCAATGAATGTGGAAACAAATGTTATTTCAGCAATGAGTTAACTTTGAGTGAGTGGAATTGAGTGCTGGGCTCAATTTTACAGCAGTCATGAGTCATGTGACTCCTTTACTAATTTTCCCCCGTGTAAAACTAATATTAGTGGCTTCCACTAATACCGAATTCTTCAAAATTCTATGGTAAATTGTAGAATGCAATGATATGTTAATACGATAAATTCATTCAACATGGGATAAATTATCACAGCAAGGCACATCATAGAAAATCAGCATTGAACAAGACAAGAGAGTACGTAGGTCAAAACTTGCCCTCAATAGGGGTGACCCCTTCAAAGAGCTCACCTCAACAGTGTAAGTCAGCGCATCTTTGGCAGCCTTGTATGGGTCCCAAGCCTCTATGAGGTTTGTGGTGACACCCATGTAGTAACTCACAACCCAATTGTCAGGGAAAAATCTGCACAATTATAACACAACTTAATTACAACTTAAGACTCGGTTCATTTACGAGCGTAAAAAGTGTAATGATAATCAATTTCAATGTATCACTGTCTTCAATTGCTGAAAAAATGGGTTTCTATGGAGTGCTATTCCTTTTAGAAAATAAACGCTCTTACATCCCGTTTACACTGCGAGCTGATTGAAGTTAGTAGCTATTAAGTACAAACTTTAATAAAATTTACAGCTACCATCGAACTACCAGACGCAAGGAACAGAAAAAGACTAGAGGGACTAGAAATGAAGTACGTTAGATCAGCGTTTTGCTTCTTAAATTCTGAACAAAAAATGTTCAAGTGCTGACCAAGCAAAAAATACAAGTCTATCTTCTAAAGTTTGGTACCAATAATAGTGTACTGATTTTTAACAGCAAAAATTAAAGGAATGTATCCTACATGAATGAGGTAGTATGTTAATTGCTTCATAGGAACTACAGGCATGTATCAGGAACCCTTATTCCCTGCTTAGTTTTCACACGCACTATTATTCGAAAGATATTCAGAAATTAAATCATGAATACAGGAGTGCACGAGCACTAATCTGCAATTATACTAGTGGGAGACCTGTCAACAATCTCCCTCATGGAGTGCTGCTGACTGTGTAGGGTGCTGGCAGAGAAGTACAGACACACATACAGCATGGCAGCCTGCGTGCTGTAGGCTGTGGAGCGATGCTCAGGCGCCGGGTACACAGACACCTTCCAGGGCAAACAAATCCAAGTCATACAAGGACAACTAGTCAGGATTAGGTTGCGGTTGTCATTGTTCTATCAGAACTAACAAAACTACACATACGAGTCACGTGGTCCAGAAAGATCAGGGTAAAACTGTCTTCTGTGAATGATAAAGTTGTGTTAATCTTTCAGAAAGAAATAATTGTGATATGAATGAAATAAATATAGTAACAGGGAGTAGAAATTAAAAAGGGAATACAAGATGTACACAAATAATAGTAGAACACAGGTAAATTATATAATTTGAGTATTCTTTTGCTCTATCACAGTATAACTTCAAAATTTGTCATAACACAAATGATAAGTTTTCTTGTCCTGGCAAAAAGTGATAGTCATTTTTTAGCTCACTAACCAGCATCATACTTCATTAAGAGCTGCACTATATCAACTTCAGCCTTCCACATCGCAGACTTCAAAAGGATTCACTTATACTAGGCAGAATAGCTAACTTGTTTCTAAATACCATCTCGTCATTTCGAGTTCAACATTACTGCAGAATTAAAAATGCTAATGAATCCAGAAACAAAAAGATAAATAAGCATAAATAAAAATATCTTTATTATTTCACACGATGTAAACTGAAACTTCATCCAATTTTATAGAAAGCCAAAGAAGTAGTTACTGTAGTGAGAATTTCTCTGGAGTTGCGACATTCATTTCTTGAGGTGTGGCAAATATATCTTAAAATCACAAAAAGGGCATTGTATTTGAACTATCAAATGAAGTATTGTTAAAGTTCACACTAAAAGAACTTAGTAGTAAATCACCTGGTTGTAGATGTCGTCAGTTCGAAGGTGTCCAAGCACCTTCTCGACGTAGTCGGTAGGCAGCTCCATGCGTCTGCATTACAGTAACAGATCAATACCTCACATCAACAAATGAATATTTCATATACAAGATTAACACAGGGTGTTAGACAATGAAAATCTTGAAGGGTGGTACTGTAGCACGGAATACAGGTCGCAGCAACAATAGGAGAGACAGCCAGCTACCATGCATCAACTAAACAAATACCCTGATTTCGATATGGCAGCAGCTGGGTGAAAAGCCTGACAAACTACCTATAACTAAGACCTCTCCATAACAATACCTCAAATGCCTGCATGACTCACTTTACTTTCACTCCCACTATAGTGAACTCGACTTGGACAATTTGCATTAACAACTTCAACGCTGGTACACAAACATAAGTCACTTCTGTCCTATGTGACAGTTTCGTCAAATAAACTGCACACTACAGCAAGGTAGTTTATTACTATCATTATTATTGACAGAAGTAACGCACATTCCACATTAAGAGATCATCCTGTTTCATACATAGAACTTGAAAACGAACTTCAGAAAGAGCTGCTCATGTACGTTTGCTTGCAAGTTTCTTCTAGCGACGAAAATTTACCCAAGCGAGACACCCTGAAAGTCTGTGCAAAAAGAAGATTCAAATGAGGCAATACCTGAAGTAGTCCTCAGGGTAACCGTTGGGGCGCTTGTCTCCCACACGTAGTCCCGTGGAACGCAGAAGGCGACACACATCGTCGACGTTGGTGTCGGTGGCAGGGCGCTGGTTGAGGCCGGCATGACGGTAGTAAGCAACAATGAGGCGCTCTCGAGTGCAGCCTGGGTACATCCGGTCCACCAGCAGCAGCTGCACGCCGTACAGGTACAGGGCCTCACACTGGAACACAATACAGAGAAATCAATGCATAATATCCAGGAATTCAGCATGACTGATCTTACATAAATCGAATCTGATACAGAGAGTCACTATATGTAAACTTAATACTTAATACAGTTCTGTAAAAATGATAAAAACTCATATCTAACATGATAATCAATATTTTAATATGAAAATATGTATGTATCAAGAATGACGTTCATTTCCACTAAACTGGTAAAGATATTCTGCACTTTTATAATGCAGCATGTCATCATTTTGGAAATAATTTAGTGCACCTTTTCATCAGCATTTATAAACATAATAGAATAGAATGAGGCTATAGGAACGAACCTTCTGGCCCATTCTTGAGTCGGATAATTACTTCGATAATTATTCGGTTGTATACCCAAGTCCCAACTCCTACATATATAACATAATGCAGAAGTATGGTAATACCCATGGATCCTGGCACAAAGACACAAAGGTTCAACACAATAGAGGAAGCTGAAATGATGTTATTTGTGTACATAAGTGAAAAACCGTCAGCAGAAAATGGTGTTAGTGAATTAATAATTAGTAAAACGATAGGCCTAGTAAATATTGATAGGTTAAAAAAACATGTACAAGTAAAAAAACAAATCTGAATTGCCTGCTGTTTTTATGGAAGGGAATTCCTTTCTAAGCAGTATCTTCCTCTTCCTCAACTCCTCCAACCACCTGTGCCAGCAAATAGCAAAAATGTTGGTATTGTAAAAATGGTAATATTTCAATTTTTATTTTTGTCTATAATTGAGGATACATATATTTCAGATGTATTATATATTATTTGACAGAAAAAATACTTATAAAAAACCAATATGTCCTGATTTTCTGAGGCTGGTACAGATTAAATGTATTTCAGAGCAATTCAACAGGGAAAATAGAACCAAGTTAAGACCAATTTGAGCTATGACCAGAGTCCTCAAACAAATCAACTTTATAACCTGAGGATGTACTATATCTTAGTTTTGTTGCAAGTGACTTGCTATGAACCTATGCTGGCATTTACAGTCAGAACACTGGTTTTCCAGTACTCATGGGTTTCCATTGTTAATACAGTTTAAGCTTCAGCTTAAAGTTGTCTCAATAACTGGGTACATATTGAGAAGTTATTTAGGTACAAATTTCATGCCATATTGAGAAAAACAGGCATGTAAAAATAGGTACAATAGTTTAATAAACTATGAATAGATCTATCAAAAACAAGTCTAACTGTATATTTCAAAGGTGGCCTGCAGAACAGGATATCCAATACTCACCATAAGTTGCTTGCCATCATAATCAGCAAAGACTGCATCAATACTGGAGTGTAAAAAAGTTCCATCACTTAAGTCTTGTAAGAAACTCTTCAGTTGAGCAACATAACGATGGATGCTTTCAAATGCAGCATAGAAACGGCTCAGTACAGCCATGTGCCGCTCACGTACCTCATTGTCTTGGTCCAGTAGAACCTGTTGTTAGAGAATAAATTTTATTATATAATAATCTATTTTTATATTTATACTTGCACTGATCTCATTTGACTTCAAGCAGCCCATGCATAGTCTTGTAATATATATATTTTGAAAAATAATTGTGCAAAACAAAATGACTACAGCTGTGAAAAATACCTGTGGGTAATTACAGAAATACAGCAAAGTTTAAAAATAAACTTTGATGTTAATGCAGAACAGAAATAAATGCAAACATCAATTCATAAACTCAAGCTAAGTAAACTAAAATTCAAATTAGCAAATACAAACCTTGGATTTTTCAATGATTTTGTTGTAATGATCAGGATTTTGGAAGAAACCAAAATCCAAAAGCACTCCACCATATTTCTGCTGATCTGATTTTGTCTCCAGCCTGCACATGTGGAAAATGCAAGTAACTATAATAGCAAAACAAATTTCTAAAACCCATTCTCTATTGAAATCAACTAATTATTATGAAGAGAAAATGATGGCTAAAAATTGGTAAAAGTTTTTCCAACTATAATAAAGCATATTAAAGTTTAAATTATCATAAGTATAGGATATCAAGTTATCCAGGAAAACAAACAGCACACAGACAATATTGTATGATGAACAAGTAGTTCTCAAAGAACATCATGCTTACACACTAATAAACAAAATTCATTAAGAAAGAGAATAATTTGGATAGAGTGAGAAAAGCAGTTAAAATTTAAATGGTACATAGAAAACTTTAACTGAAGTTCAACTTGAACAGAGCATACCTGAATATTTTAGGTACAGCTGATGCCAAGCGCGTGAGCTCAGCATTAATGGAGCTCCCTCTGGCCACTAGCTTCAGAAGTGTTTGGCCACAAGCATTATTTTCAGCAAGGAAAGCCATCATGCACAATCAATTTTTACATCACACAGAGAACTTACTAGGATCACATCACACAAATGCAGACACCTTTATAGAATCTAAAATATAAAGATAGTGTGAAGCTGGTTTGGAAAATCTGATTAAGCTAAAGTTAAGTAAGACATATAAATTATGTATATAAAAACAATGACTATAGTATAAAAACATTTCATATAAAATTCCTAGAGTTACAAAATACCTACATAAATTTCATGTGTTCATGCATGAATGCTCATTTGCAGTAAAAGGTTTGACACCTATGAAAACTGGGATTTGATAGACTTCAGACTAGGGTTGCAAGATGATTTCCATAGCTTATGGCCAAAATGGTCATAAAAATAATCAAAAATAGCCATTAGAATGTATTGATGGCCACATTTACAAAATGCTTCAATTATGCTGTCAGAAAATTCCACAAGGAAAACACTGAAGTTGTTCAAATAAGTCCAGAGTTCTTGATTAATACAATTTTTAAGTCAATATTCTCACAGTTTTGGTTGTTCAATATACATTGTGGAACCTCCATTATAGGTTATCTCAGTGTGCATGCACATCCTTAAGATCCTTTACAGGATCGTAGAGATCAGCATATGTGTACTACAGCAAGGTGTAGTGCCGTGATTTCAAGAATCCTTTGGAACTCTTTAAAAATGAACACACAAAGGTGAGTTGGATAGGTACTAGCCTATTAATATATTCATGTCTGATGGCATTAAAACCTAATTTAATGGTTAAATCTTAGATAATGGTCGATTTCAAGATTGAATTTCAAAATGAAGCCAAGTGTATTACCAAATTTTAAAAGGAGATCAAATTTAAGCAATGTCCAAATACAAATTTAAATGCCAAAACTGCTGTTAAAAATTTGTTTGACAAATTTGATCACGGTCATGACAAATTTGATCATAAAATGGCTATTCTAGCTTAGACTTAGAAGGACGTATCACTACAGTGGTAATGGTGTCCGTCAGTGCTGAAACATTCAAGCTTGCTCTTCGATAAGTTCCGGCAAATACTCTTTACGTAAAGTTTTGCAATAATCATTCAATTGACAAATTTGAGCGTTTCAGACTCGTGATAAATTAACAGGGCAAATTTAAGCCAAGAAACCAAATAATTTCGTTTTAAATCAAACATACAGTACAGATACATTGGATTTTCAATTCTTACTCCTAACATCTTAATTAAACAAACAAAACAAACAAACAATCTTTATTTCTAATCGAGTACACAGTACAGAGACAGAATTTAAAATCATTACACTTTCATGTGCAATATCATTTCCTTAGATATACCGCTGTTGTGTGGCACTTTTTTAAAAGATTCTGAATATTTCTAAATTTAATTGTCTCAAAAACAATGGGGAATAAAGCGTATATATAAAACTCCCTAAACTGTCCAAAAATTACACCTGTGCTCTACTAACATTAGTACGATCATTTAATATTTTAAATTTGGAGTACGGAAGTGTTTGAAAAATCAAATCTTTGGATACGACTGCAAAAATGTTTGCCCATGCACTCACTGATAAACTTCGACGTGTTAGGCGGATGCAAATTATACGCACGTAAGTGTTTCATATTGAAAAATTAAAATAAGTAGTGCCATTGTTTAGAGAAAATGTAATAAATTTATTTATCAGTGAAAGTGTTTTCAGGCTTGTAGTTTTTCATTTCAAATGAGTTATTTGTTTCAGTTGTTGATTGAAATGAACTCAGCGTTTCACAAATGCACGCAAGCCAGATTCTTTTTTAGTCCTGGTGTATAATAACTTCAAATAATTACGGTAATATCAACGTAAATATTACAATTGGATCCTCAAGTAATTAAAAGCTATATTAATGTATTTTTGTGGAGATAACATGTAATTAAAAATTCATTTTGTTACCATCTCTGCGCATTTGCCATCTTGGGCAACAAATATTAAATTTAAATAGTAGAAACTTGGCCAGAACGCAGAGAAAACGAAAAGAAAGCGTGATAGTAACTGCTTGTTGAGAGATGTTATGATGCTATGCATCTATGGTAACAAAGAAGTTACTATATTTTTATTTTAAGGATGGTCTAGGAGCTTTGCACTTACTGTGAACAACGAAAATGAGAAACACGGTGCTGTAGCACCGGCGAGACCGTCGGAACCACAAGGCCTCAAGCGAAATATTCAAGTTCTGAGTATCACCAGAATTGCAAGTTTATGGCCTTTTAAGCTGTAACGTTTGTGACACTGATCTCTACATCCTACTTACTTCATGGTTGAGAGTTATGTACAGGCAGGACTATTCACGGTCTTATGGACTGGGTGCCCCCTGTTTAAATCTTTTGCTTACCTTCATTAGTAGAAGTATCTTTTCTAAACAATGGCAAGAAAAGTGTTATAAATATCATTATTGGTTTCAAGTAACACTGTTTACGTATGTAGAAAGCATTGGCACTGCAAAAAATTTACCCAAACATAATGATGCGGCCAAATTTACGTGCTTGCGGGCAAACGCGTCATACAATTTATTTTATTTATAATCATTTATTTTTAACGAGCAGGGCCTTCATGTGAACCTTGTAAAATTTTTTCTCCATATAAGAAATGAAGTTATGGTTGAAAATTTTATGAGTGATTTTCTCACTTAATAAAATCTAGCGCCTGAGCCCTTGTGGTTGTTGAGACTTGGAATACGACACTCGTATTCTGTGACGAGAGTCGGAATAAGCGGACGAGAATTTGGTTTTTCGTGATGTTAGAAAATTAACGGCGAGGAGAAAAAACAATCTTTATTTCCAATCAAGTACACAGTGCAAGCATTGCAAAGCCCTAGTTTATTACCATAAGGGCCATGTGTTAGATGATTTCTTTCTTTTCATTTTCTTTTTCAGTGAATTTGATTTTTTACGCCTTATCTCTTAGGCACACGATTTGAAGATCAAAAAAGGGTAAATGTATCTAAATTGGTGGGCTACTTAGTATCGCACCCTGCCCTAAAGGATCATGCAGGAGAAATAAAATTCAAACTTTTTGTATAAAGACACGAAAATATTACTGCTCATTGGTCACTATCTTGACGACTTGTTATTTCTCAAGTACAACTTAGTGAAGAACAAACCGAGTTTGAGCGCGAAGACACATTGCTTCATTGAGGCTCTGATACGAAAACGTTCACTTCTACATGCAGAGTCAGAAGCAATGCAAGCAAAATTGTTCTTGCCAAGCAATTATCATGCGGGCGAAGCAGATCAGCTTTCGACGTACCTCTCTGATTAAAAACTCGAAAACGACTTTTAAACCCAAAAATTGTTTTCATATATGAAATAGACGTAGACTAGTGTAACGAGTAAGAAGCTAACGTAACATAATAATTATTTTTTTTGCCGGCAGTACTGGAACTTCGAGTGTGTGTACCGGTGAATCCATGAAAAATGTACGCACTGTGATACCCGTCAGCTTGATACTGACCATATTTCCAATCAACTAAATTCCGGCATGCGTGAATTTTACTGTCTAAAGCGCTATGGACAGAAGTGTGTATTATATGGTAGCGTGGATCGCTCGTAAATATTGTTGTTGATGCGATCTTGTACTGTAGGTGTTGAGGATGGAAGTGGATGGGCTACCGCTAGAAGAATACCCAACTGTTGTGACAGAGACAGCCTCTGCCGCCCTGGTGAGCTGGTCAGCAAGACACTACGCCAGGCAAAAGAAAAGACTTCGTTCGTGCACCATTCCGTCGCCCTCCCTCAGTTCCGTTGAGCGAGTTTTGTTCACTGATAAAACTCTTCGTCCAGTCAAAACTCCCAAGAAAAAACCAATGGTGCTACCTGAATTTAGTGCAGCTATCACGATAGAATCAGACGACGACTCGGAGATCTTTCTTAAAACAGCTCCAAGAAAATTGTCGCTCAAGAGAAAGCAGTTGAGCTTGCTGCTTTCGGATACTCATAAGTCTGGAAGATCTGGCAAGAGTCTGGGCCATGAAAAAGGGAGGAAATTAAACGGGAACAAGCTTAAATCTTCGAAGCATCCAAAAAAACGCAAAAGGGTAGAAAACCCAGACAGTGACAAGTCACCGTTGGAGCTAAGCTCTGATCATTCTTCGAATATCACGGACGATGCAAATGTGATTGATCTGGACTCAAGTTGCAAGAAGAGCAACACTGTTCCTCAAATTAACGAGAAAGCTCCAGTCAAAATGAGACGCGAAAGCTTTAAAGGCAAAAATCGAAATACTCAGAAAATCGATTTGAATAACAACGTTGAACTGTCGTTTTCCAGGAAAAGAAAGGAAGTCACCAATGTCCTCAATATGAACGTCATTGAGGCGGCAAACATAGAAGAAATTAACAAGCCTGCACCTAAGCGAAAACCAAAGACAGACAAGGTAAGTGGAAGCTTTTCAGATTTGATAGGACGTAACTAAAGTATTCTTTCCTGTCAACCATAGGAAAACAAGAATAAAACAAAATTAATTCGTTTCTTCGATAAGTTGGCACTAATTTACTCACCTGCAGTAATATAATTTTACGTCAGTCTATATTCTTCTGAAACTTTAAATTTAAAAAAACATTCGTGGAGCTGATACCATACACTTCGATATCAATGACTAATTCACGTTTGCGATACAAAATTGTCTTGAATAATACACGAAAAAAATGGTAAAACTTTATCTCTAGAATGTAAAATACGAAAACAAGTCGGATTATTTGTATGATCACAATTTTGCAGAGATTACCACTGTTGGGAATATAGAAATGGAAATACTGTATTTCTAAAAATAAAGTCCTATACATTTCACCAATGTATATTTTCGTTCATGTACTCTGTATAAAGTATCGTTTTACACACAAACACCTGTATTTTCTGCGCTGCACTATCCTGCACGGTCCTGTGAAAAAAATGAAGACCTATTTTAATACTCTTAAATTCACAGTATTTGTAGTGTTAGCTCATGCTACAGACCTGTGCTTACCTCATGCTAACCTGCATGATCGCTAACAGCATGCACGTCACTTGAGGAGAGATAAGAATGTTAGTTCGTTTAATTAAAGACATTCATTTAACGGGATGAATTTAAAACCATTGATTTATATACTTAGTTTTCACACTACTTGTAGTTCATCCAGTGAAAAAAAGTATGCGTTTTTACGTACTCCTAAGGATAGACTTTGAATTTTCTATGTCTAAACCAACCGAGCGTTGATGTGTAAAACTTGCATGCTCAAAATGCGTCTTTAGAAATCCTGCTTGTTACTATCTAGGACACCTTAATAACATAAATTTTATCCTGAAAGTTCGTGGCGATTCAAAAACCGTCTTAATCAATGGCCTATTAAAATAAATATCTTTCTCGACACTAAACACTTGAATGCCCTGCATCCAGAGTCGACCAGTACAGGCGGTGGGGCCCTGGAACGTGATGGTGGAGGAGCAAGCCTCAGGCGACTGTTCCTCTGAGATATCCGCTTGTTTCCAGAGCTCAACTGCTGCTGGACAGGTATGTGTGTTACCTGCAGGTGTGGCACCACCGCTTCTCCCACCTGCACTCACTTCAACTCGGACCATTCACTCTAATGAATACAAATCCCGTGTAATGTGTGTAGCCTACTATATAGTATATATGAGGTACAGTTCCGGTACTTGGGCTGCTCGGATTCCTCCAAGTATAAGATTTTATGAAGAGAATGTTTATTTGCTTGCTGTTTTTTTGTTTTGTTTTTGTTTGTTTTTGTTTGTTTTGTTTTAATCTGTAAACACAAACACACTCCAAACTATGTCATTGCAGCCGCCAAAACGTTTTTTTCATTTATCCTGATCGTAATGCATGTATGTATTTTCATCCACTATATCGCGGTCGTGTTTGAGGTGCTTTCTGACAAAATACATCATTCGTAGCAGACGTTCTCTCAACATCGTTCACACGCAGCTGCTCTTCTTCAGAAGTTATAGTCTTAGTTATCTATAATACTGAACGTTAAGAGTAATTCAAAATCAATGTTTTCTTTCAAAAATGATCTTAATGAGCTTAGCTTTAAAATTTTAAGCTATAAAAGTTTTCCGTTTCACAATATTGTTAAAGGAATGATATTGAATATTGAATTTGAGTAAAAGTCTAACTTAGAACCAGTTTGAAAATTATTTGAAGAAGACATTTCTTTACAGACCATTTGTTTTGTCAGAGGGAGTTCACATGTTTATTTGGACACGTATTGACTCAACTTCAAGAAGCGGATGTTACTGCTGTGATGTGTGTATGCATGCATGTGTATAACATGTTTTCCTCAGCAGCCTGCAGTGGCGGCTTCTACAGGCGACAACGCAACGCGTTGGGCCTCAACTGCTCATGGAGATGAGGGCTCCCGCAACGATGCTGTTCTCTCTATTGAAGGCAAACTGCATATCGAAGTACTCTCATCTGAGAAGTTTGCTGTTCGTGACCGCATGAAATCAGGTGCTCAAAAACCAAAGCCACTCAACACTCATTCTAAAATGGATACAAGCAAATCTTCGTCGACTGGTAGAGCTAGCGGACAGTCGTCCGATGACTTGTACTGGCCTGCAGTGAAACATCGATCCAACTCTAGCTCGTCTAACCATCAAAAATTTAATTTAGGTGTTTCAAAACTGACAGGAACTGATCTGGATAGGAAAACGGATAGGAAGTGCAGTATTTCTCCTAAACTCAAAAATTATTTGAAAAATAAAACAAACCTTGTGACGAGAGACCCTGCAACATACAACGGAGATGGCCAATGTACTGAGGAGCAGCAAAAATTGCCCGAAAAAGTAACCCGAAGACATCGTTGCACGACTAGAGTTACGACGAGGCTCACGTCGCCAGGTCCTGGACTGTCTGTTGGACTTTCACTGGAGCAACGAAACAATGCAACTTCTCAGCGTGATGATCTTGTGACAAGAAAAAGTGTAACAAAAACCCCCAGCTCTCAGGCAACGACGCTTCGCAAGGCTAAGCGGTCGTTCAAGAAGGGCGGATTTCGCCGCAAACAACAGGTTTGTCCTCGAGCGTTGTGGCTTCTGGTGCCAGGTTTCAATGAACAGTACGCACAGTCCGTCGTGCCCGTCTTCAACCAAAGGAGCAAGAGGACCGTAAAACATCGCGGCGAACCTGATACTGTTCTTCTTGCTCGGGAAGATTTGGAAGCTTACTTTACGCTCTTAGGTAGGTTTTGCACAGCTTTGTTGATAATCTACAACTTTAACTGTAGCGAAACCATATAATTTATTAAAAAATGAATTGAGTTTTCATTTATGACAAATATAAGTATCACGTAGTAACACTTGTCGTTATGTATAAAAAACCTATTGACATTGATTACATGTTTCTATTTAGCAATAGTGTGTACTTGCAAGGTACCTGTCTGAGTATTCTGTGCTGTTATGTCTAACGAGTAAATGCGTCTGTTGTGAGCAGAAGACGCCGTGGTACGGGAGCTGCTGGAGCGCGACTCTTGCCACGTGTACGCTGACAAGTACCTGCTCGCCATTGTGTTCGTCTACTTCCTGCGTGCGCAGCTCCCCTTAAACAAATTTGATCGACTTCACTTCTTTGCTGCACTGTCAGTGATCCAATGCAGTGTTGTTCTTGCTGAATTTGCCTATAGGACACTCTCACTTGGTAAAATTTTTCTCTGAATTACAGATGAATGGATTAGGCTTAAATGTGTCTAGATATGACATGTGAACTGACAGTACCCTCTGCATTTCAGTCCAGTGCCCGAAATTTATCTATATTAGTAAACGATATTCTGCATACACTCACATTCTTTAAGGGTTATATTACTCTATGTGAAAGCAAATGCACAAGTGGTTTCCACTCAGGTACCTGGCGCATGATTTAGAGGAGGATGATGATGCCCTGAAGTATGAGCTGGTGCAGTGGCTTGTGAAGGACGAGACCGTTAATCGTCTCGCTGCTGATAAGCGGGAGACTAAGCAGCACACTGGAGCAAAGCTGAATAACGAAGGTACTCTAGTTTACGTTTGGCCTCAACACTTTCGATGTAATCTAGTCCAAATTGAGTTCATTTCGCTTCTAAAGTTGTGACCTATTTTCGCAATACCACAAGATAGGGCGACTGAAAGGTGTTGTGCTACGATAATATTCAACTTGTTTGTAAATGGTCACCTATGGACTAAGCCTCCTAAGCCCCCCATCTTTTATTGTTCTCTTCACAGGGCGTCAGAATCGTTTTCTGTCTATTGCAGATGACTTCGGTCAGGAGCGCAAGCTAGTGCCATCAATCGTAGGCTGCCGACCTACGGAGACGGGGACCACAGCAAAACGTGGATGCAAAACTTACTGTATGAAGCACTTGTTGCTGACGACGCGTGACCTCCTCTTTTGGGGGATGAAGTGTCGAGCCATCGTTTCCAAAGCTACATGTGAGAAGGTGAGCACTACTAATGCAGAAGCTCTTGATCTTATCTGGCGTGAAACAATAATCCTCTGAGAGAGAGAGTGTATCTTTTCATATTACTCCGGCTTAAAAGTTAAAAAAATACTCTGCCGGTTGTAAACATATTGATTCGATCAGGATGAGAGCCAGTTCATTATTCAGCTGGAATGTGACACCGATCCTCACCGGTTATATTTCTGCGTAGCTGAAGTGTGCCTATGTTGCTTCCGGTCCTACGTAGTTTGTTAAGGTACTGGCAAATTTCATTATTGTAGAAAATTGCTGAGAAATTTTTTATTCACCTAGAATTTTTGCAGAACTATTTATCCAAAGAATTTTTGCATTAGCTGCTAATTACTAAATTAAGCCATTTAGTCTAGGTATAACTCTTCCCTCGAAGCACAGAAAGCTGCCGTACGTCGCTAACCACAGACACGCAAACAGAGAGTAAGAGAAATTAAGCTCATGTCTGTTTACTTCATACCTATTTTTGAGCCTTATTTGTAAATCTAGTTTCTAAGCTAAAAATTCATAATAGAGAGATTGAGTCCTACGTTAAGTTTCTTATATTTTCGTATGCTCTAAATATTTGCTGAAATTGAATGCTCATAAATGAAGTCTCCTGCGTACATCACCCAGAACTAAACGGACTTTATCGCTTTGCGATTTATCCGCCGATGATATGAACAACTGAAATGCTGTGTATTATTTTGTATTAACTGACCATACGACTGCGGGCTGTCTCAGAAGACCTACCATCTGACTTACGACAGAGTTTGGGTCTCACTAACCTTTCGTAAGTTGAACCTCAAAATACAGACGCAGGATCAAGCTGTATGAAGAACATACATAATATTATAATATGTACAATCATCATTTCTTCCTTTTTTCCACACTGTACTCATAGCTGTAGGTACAAGTGATCGTACATATGTTAAACAGGTCATAAGTCTGATGGTTTATGCGGTTCAAGAGCGCAAATTCTTAAGAGTTTAGTAACCGCTTCTGTATAGCGGGACACAATATTATTGAGTGCCTCTATCAGGAATTCATTTTGAAGATTTCTTCATTGATGAAAAATCCATTGCTTCCCTTCCCTACATAAAGATTTAGTTTTCTCCGAAGGAGGCGGGAATAAAGAGCTACGTACGGTATTGCGTGTGCTACAGGTCATGACGTGTGGGCAGCAGCACTGGGCTTGGCAGAGACAGAGACCTGACCACCACGGTGACTGCGTGAGGCACAACCACTGGGCTGCCCGTCGAAGAGGTAAGGCCATCTCTACTGTTACTACTCGACCGGACATTAACTCTGTATGTAATTCAGTGAAATACATTTACTGCTAGATATTTCTGACTTGTCAGTGCACTTATGCTTATTTAATTGTATGTAAATCGGTAATGTGAGCCGCGTTTGAATAGTGTGGACTCTTATATTATCCTACTCTCCCTAATTTTTGATTTCGTGAATACAATTTTTTCTGGGTTAGCAATATTGAATTTCATAAATGAAGATTACCTTGCCTGGATGAGTTGAGAACCAGAATGTACTACACTAATTTGTTCGCCAGGCAACCTGCTACGGAGCGCTAAGTCCGAGGCAGCGTGTCACCTGTGTAACGAGGCTAGCATCGCTCGCACGATGCTAGCAGCGTCCTCTCTTACTCCTGCAGGTGAACCAGCTTCTTGTGCATGTATCTATGAAGAATATTGTCAACTCAAACGGTCAATTTCTCTCTGCCTTGAAGGACAGTCGTTTGATAATTACAATGTGCTAAATATTTCTCACCCTCTAATTCGGAGAATCGAAATTCTTCAAAAAATATCTCAAGCATTAGATGACTAAAGTAATTTGGCACTAATTATTGATTGCTTACTCTAGTATACTGTACATATACATGTATCCTATGGATCCAATTCAACCATTGTTTAAAATCCACGAAAAGCCAAGCCAGCTCTTCTTTAAAATCTCGGTGGCATCGCAGGTGTTTGAAACTTCTCCAGCACCGGACTATGAGCTAAATAGTTTAGTCAGTAGCTTATACAGGGTGTCTCAAAAAAATGTAAATGTAACGCACCCTTGGTGTGCGTTATCAGCGTTGTCTGGACAATAATGGTCATCAATTCGAACATTTGCGAACATGATTCTTTAATCACATTTGTCTTCTGTATTCGAAGCTATTCTATTTCACTGTATGTTCATAAATAAAGGATCTCGTCATTCGAAGTGTGAGTACATTTTTTTGAGACACCCTGTAGTTTAGTCAGTAGCTTATATTTACGGCCTGTGCCCAGACCATGAAGCGGTAGTATAGCATGGAGCAACGACTTCTGAATTAGGAAACTTTTAGTTAGCCAAACTACATGCATGACTCGTACTTCAAGGAAAGTGAGGGAATAATATTAACAACATCCTGTTTACGTGTTTGTATGGGCAGACGGAGGAGTATCTAGCGGCAAGGGAGAGAAAGATTCTGGCTACGAAAGTATGTTGGTGGAGGGCGGAGGAGACCATGAAGCAATCTTCTCAGAAATGAGGCAGAACTTTGCTGCGTTCACCATCCCCCACGATGACGGCCCGCAATCCTCAAGTGAGGAGGCGATGGAAGAAGCTTCAACGAATACGTCCGATGAAATATTCCCTTCTGCTCCAATTCAAATGCCAGAACAGCTGCATACGAATAATTATCATCATGGGCCCGCGCTCAAAAAAACAAGGCGGAGGTTGCTGCTGTCTTTGAAACCCAATGAAATACACGATGACACTCAGTTACGAGATAAGGCCTGGACTACAACTCAGAAACCTTCACAAGTGAAACAACACGCATCATGTCACACGAATGCTGACCTGACTGGCCACAACGAGCAGCGCCGTAAAAGTAAGTCTGCTTCATTAAACGAGCCTCATGTTTGCCGATTACAGTCGAATGGGAAAATCATGTTGTCTAACCTCAGGGAAAATTATTCACTGCTGCCAATTTTATTACGCTCTCATTTCCAGTCACGTCTTACAAAACTTGTTTAGTAGTAACGGAAAATTTACCTTCTTACTAATTTCTTGAGTTAAAATTCTGTAATAGATTTTCTAATTTTTCCCGTAGGGTGTGATGACATTGAGGTATATTACATAAGATTCCATAGTTGGAATAAGGTTTGCAATAATGAACTCTTTGACTTCGTAGTCCCATAAGATCCAAACAAAATAAACATTACCACTAACGTAGCTTTCTGAATAGGCAAGCGCAGTAGGGTAACGGTGAAGCGCTGCAGCTGCATGGAGGAAACGACTTCGAGGAACACTAAGCCCACCCAGTCTGATGAAGCCCCGAGCAGCCTCCTGCCACAGCCCACTCCTCGAAGACCTAAACTCCAAATAAGGGACCGCACCACGAGGCCTAAGAATCTATCGCCGTTCTTCGATCATCTACACGTCAGTAACTCTGCCAAATCTGGAGACAGGATCACTAACAGTAGAAGTGGCCACACTGAAATCCAACAAAATGAGGGGAAATATTTTTGTCATGCTTCCCACGCGTTTAAAAAAAACTTCATGCTCGACAGTGTGAAGAAATGGTTCTCGCACTGTAAGGCAATAGAAATTTTTGCAGATAAGTACAAAGTTTCAAGATACCAAAGCCTTACAAATGCCACCAGGGTGCTGTGGTTTAATGATAAGTCCATCTCTCTACCTAGTGACTTGGTGGTAAGCAGGGCTCCCTCAAGTGGCAGCGACAGGTTGTCTCAGGCAGAGACTGTTCTCTTGTATAACAGCCCTCGTTATGTTAACCGCTGAGCACGAATCTTTTCCGTATTTAGTGCTTCTTAAAATATCTTAAGTTAAAGAGGCATACACGGATACCAGTTTCTTCCATCGTAGTTACAAATGAGTTTCGTATAGGCTTGAAGTCATTTGTCTTAAATGCATTCAATAAAATTATGATTTTCTGTTTAGTGAAGTTTTTAGAGAGAAATATTAATATATATATTTTATTTAAAATAGTTTTTCGCTCGGACGTTCAGAAGCTTTTCTGAGATTTTAAACCAAACATTTCGTAATTTTGTTCTTGCACTTCTTGAGCGAGCAAACAACGGACATTTTCATACTGAGATTTTATATTTAAAAGTATTTTAGTCTACTTTATCATGTTTTGTAATACGACAGTACAGTATTATCAACTGAATTTTGTTTGCACTTCACAAGTTTTGCATCATTGTCCAAACTACAGGTAAACTGAAGATACCTTTCAAGTCGCAGAAAATAACTAAAGATCACTGAATGGTAGCGGATGGAGCTCTGTTACTAAAAATTACTTCGTTGTCATGTTGAAGAAAAAACAGAACAGCATATCAAGGTTTACATTCAAGCCGACGAAACTGATGACGATCTTCACATCATGGCGTGACGACGAAGCTGAAGAAATGCTTAAGAAGCAGCATATAAGCCGTATCTGCTTTTTCATAAGTATAATAGCTACCCAAACGAAACAGAGCTGAGTGTACATCAGGTCATCTCATAAGTAATATCCTAATTTTAAATGATGTAACACGTGATGCTTCAATGACCAGTGCAGTTTCTGGGAGTGTGGAGACAAAAAAAAAGCTATACATCTGCCCTCCTGTGCCATGGCCGGGTTGACGTCTTCACAGGACGTCCTCCAAAATTGCTACAGATCTCTTACACTAAGGTATATTATCACGCACGCACTGCCAGCAGTTCCTATGAAATTTATTTACTTAGAAATGTACGGTGGTGGTTTCATGTAAACTGCACAGCCTCGCATACTCGCATAGGGTAGAATTAGTTGATTTCTCCAGAGTTATAAATTTTAATGCAAAACGTCACGGATATTTTCTGTTTTTAATTCGAAGGCCAACAAAAATTTCAGCTTGATTAGCAAGTTATCGCATATTCATTTTAAAATTTACTCATCCTTTCGTGTTGTGAGCATACTCCTCCTCATCTTTCCTGGGACACGGTACTGGAATATAATAAATCGTTCACCAATTTCAACAACTCATACAATACAGGCTGTACTAAACTCGCTGTCCCAACTTCCAGAAGTTTTGACACACGACAAGACAG
>VCRD01001268.1:92687-112430 GCA_006783055.1 Trinorchestia longiramus
AGTTTTGACACACGACATGACAGAAGTTTTGACACCACGACATGACAGAAGTTTTGACACCACGACATGACAGAAGTTTTGACACCACGACATGACAGAAGTTTTGACACCACGACATGACAGAAGTTTTGACACCACGACATGACGGAAGTTTTGACACGACATGACGGAAGTTTTGACACCACGACATGACAGAAGTTTTGACAGCGAAGGACACCGTGCTGTAAAGATAACACAGTATACGCTGTCTGCACTGCGCATTACTCACCATACAGCCTCGTTCCCTACGGTCAATGACTCTCCTGTTTATTCATTTTAGGTTACAAAAACATTTTACTCAGAGGACAGGTTTTTTCGTATCGATCAAAGGTTGTAAGGTAAGGATCGTTTGTACATGTAACAAACTTAATTGAATTTTGAAGTCACAAAAAAGTACAGGAACAGCAATTACCAATTTTCCAGGTGACACATGAACTTTAAAGCAAGGTCAACTTATGAACTCGTATGTCCGAGGCCAAATAAATCTCCAAGTCTGGTACTCATATACAAAGACCACTATCACCAGCTTGGTCGACTGGTGAGCGAATCACCAGCTTGGTCGACTGGTGAGCGAATCTGCTTGCGAGCAGAAAGACCCGGGTTCGAATCCCGCTGCCGACATGGTTGACGCGGCTAGAAATACGGCATGGGACTTGGGTAAAACAACCGAATAATTATCGAAGTAATTATCCGACCCAAGAATGGGCCAGAAGGTTCGTTCCTATAGCCTCATTCTATTCTATTCTATCCTTAAAAAATATGAGCTAACGCTTAAGAAGTCGATCCTATTATCCTTACACGTCTCGATAAGGAAATGCTCGGAGACTATTTCCCTACATTGATACAATGACGAATGTCGTGTACCTCGCAACGTATCTCAGATTTGTGCAGCCTCCAAGCTATGAGAAAAATAGAAAGTTTAAATTACTGAACAAAAATAGGAGAAAGCTTGCCAAATACATTAACCATAAAAAAATGACCGCTCAACTTTGCCGGCCCCAAAAGTTTTTCCTTAGCTTTATAAGGAGAACTATTTTTAAGCAGATCATCTACTTTTGAGGCTATTTAATCCATATAATAGGCTTAGTTAACCATGGGAGAGCGGACAACTTTAGGATATTTAACAGGTCCTTTATGAATGAATTGAAGCTGGCAGCTTCTATCGGCAGCAGTGGAAGCCAAAAACGCTAGCTCTTCCACGGATAGATGAGCAGGGAAAACAATCTCTTTTGGGGGCTTTGAACTGCACGTCAAGCGATCCAGTTCATTCAGAACAATGTCAATGAACTCGGGCTTTAAATTCTTTGGGTATTGCTCAAGTACATTCTCGGAATCAGAATTTTTCTCACAACCAGTACCTGGAGTGTTTACGATTCCTTCATTGGAATAAGGCACCAGCTTCTTTCCATCCGAGTCGAGCTCTGTGATGGTAACACCACTTGAAAAAGTGGAGCGTCCTGTATTAGCTTCCTCGGCTGAGTTCGGCTTACGTTCTTTTTCGGAATCGTTACTCAAACCAAACATTCTTTTGATCATGAACTTCTCTTGAGCTTCATATTTTCTTTGAGCAATCGATAGATCCTCCAGATTCTTGGCAATCCGCGGGCAGTTCGGCCTCAATTTCTGAGTCAATAGGAAATATCGCCGCGCATCCTCGAAAGCATTCAATAATGCCTTTGCGCTTCCGTACCTGTTTCAAGCACATTTGTAGTTAAAATTAGAATATTATTCTTGATAAATACTGCCATTCATCAATCGACATTTTAAAACAGAATAATCTTTGCAGAGTTACATCATTTCCGACGAAATACAAAAAACAGCTAAACCACCAAACCTGGTTTTCATTGAATCACCATCATGACATGAAATTATTCAAAAATAATTATTTTTCATAGGCATGGGGAGGGTGGGGGGGTTGTGTTTCGTGCAATAAAACGCAAATGAAAAGAAACATTTGAAATCTGAAAGGGTCCACGGCAAAACTCACCTAAAGTATATCTTGGCCTTGAGAGGGTACGACATCGTGTAGGGAAGTTCAAGAGCCAAGCGGCACTGGGTGCAAGCCTTGTTTGGCTCCGACTGATCCAGATAAATCTATAAGAGAAGACAACGGCAAGAAAGCGCATCAGATGCATACAACAGTACTTAGTATTTTACTACAATTTGCAGTGCTTATTGTTGAAGGAAGTGCTTGGACCTATAAATATAAACATCGCTTACACAAAATGGTAGGAGTGGCGGAAACGTGTGATCACTTAAGGAGGCCGCCGAAATCCCGAGTTTCTTTGAAACCTTAAGAAAAAGGGTACAAAAGAATGATAAATAAAGTTACCAAAATCTACGCTGACCCCTCAATAATCTTTAAACTAGTGCTGCTAAATCTGCAGTGATGTGCTACCGATAGATTTAAGGAGCGTTGAATATCATGGAATGCTGTTAAAAGGACAGTAAGAATATTCTCCCTCTGGAAAGAGCTCATTAATTCCACCGAATCACGAGGCGTACAAGTTACTTCTTTCTACAGGAGGTGTTTGAGGACATTCGTTTCAGCGCTTCTTAAAGAATTAGTCTGCACTGAAAGAGAGACAATGAAAGAGTCCATTCAAAAATTAAAACCAATGCAAATTATCAGAAGTGCACTGGGTGAAAAATATATGAGCACAAATTTAAGAGCAGTTTCACACATTAAAACTAACTAAATATTAACACAATGCATTTTCAGATTGAATATGTTACCCAGCTCAAGTACTGTACCAGGAAACTCAGTAGAAGATGCAGCAGCTCACTAAAAATTTAGATTATTGACTTTGAATTCAAGCCTTCGGTTCAATGTAAATAAGACAAACGATGCATTAGCGACCATTGGCCATGGGAGATATAAAGGAACGTCTAACCTTGGCCAGGTTGGCGAAGAGCTTGGTCTGGAGAGTGTAACTCGTCGTCTCCTGTTTTTCATCAGCGAGCGGTGAGTGCTCCATGAGCCACAGCGCACGCTGGTAACAGCGACGGGCCTTGCTCAGATTCTTGCAGCCGTAGTAGTCATTGCCCTGACATGGAAATATGAGGTCGGCGAAAAAATACTCGCTGATTTTTGAGAAAAAATTAGCTAGTATTTACCAAATCGTAGTTTTTCTTTATGGTTTTAGAATGTAACAATGAGTAATTTATACCGTCACTTTCAGATTATAAAATTATTTCCCTGCAAAAGGTAGTTTTACCGTTTCTAACGTGAAAATTTCAGGTAAGACGAATAAAAAAGGATTGACCTAAAAAATGTTATTCTGAAAAGTTGGAAACTGTTGTCACAGACAATCCCACCATTACCTCCAGGGAACTTACAGAACAATATAAAGTCTTTCTTTGTTAGGTCACCCTGCATTGCTAGTGCCAGAGAATATACATAGGATCACTCAGCCTGAAAAAGAAAATTTTAGTAGAACACAAAACTGCTTTACGATGAAAGGAAGACTAGCAACACACAGAACGTCTTTTAAAGAAAAGACCCAGCAATCCACATGACCACCTTGCGATGGAAGGCCCTAGCAGCGTTGAGGCGCTCATCATAGGACGCGGTGTTATGCTTCTCCCAATCCCACTCAGCGGCCTCGAACTCATCTGCAGCGGCGGCGTCCACAGCACTCTCAATTCGCACTTCACAGAGCACGCTGGTGTTCGCAGGGATGCGCGGGGGGCACCCAAGCTAGGAAAGCAGTCACATCAGTGAATTCTCGTTAAAATTTTTCAAAAAACAAAGGAAGCGTAATACATAATTTTAATTATTCAATTTTTGAAAAACGGTCGTAAAAACTACTGTATTGAATAGCCAAAAAGTCAATTCATAATAGCAATGCAAGACATGGAGGTAATCCCTAAAACAAAATGTTCACTGTACATATAAGATCATGAAGTTAATATTCTTGCTACTTCGTCACAAACGTTCTGGCAAACTGCTTATCATTGCTGTATGAGAAATCCTACCCAAACCGTCAAGGAAATAATTTTTTATGATTGTACATAGCATCATCACACAAGCCACTTCAATTTCCTTACACTGACAAAGTGAACACATAGACGCAATGTATTGGAAATAAACCAAACTCTATTGAAGATTGAAGACATTCGAGAGGGACTCCGGCTGCACGACGACCTGGTCATCTTCACGTGAGAAATGAAAAAGAAAAACATGGCTCTTTTAAAAACAAAAATGAAGCCTACTTTACATTTTAAAGAGCACTTGCCACTAGTGTAGGCACTACACGGTACTTTTTCAAACGAAACTCAAGATGATCTCAAGGACCTATAAGTTTCTAAAATGTAATGTATTAGAAGGTAATTTATTTCGGTGTACATACCTTGAAAACCGTACTTACACGCTAATTTCCAACATAGACTTAATCTTTATAGAAAATAATCCTAGTACATTCAAATCACGTATATATTTCTTGAGCACACGTGCCAACCATGTACGTATATCGTACATGTTGAAAAATGAAATTGGTAAAGTTACCTTGCCATAAGCGTAGACCGGCTTGAAAATAAACTGGGCTGTCTCCTTCAAACGCATCGATGCAAGAGCTACCACCAAGCCTGGAAAAGGAAGAAAATATTAATATAAAGACCAAGCCTGAATCAACTATTGCAGAAAACCTCATCCTACGCCAAACACAATTATGCCAGAGCTGCAAACATCAAGGACATGATAATATAATGTTCTAAGTTCGATCACCTGTCAGTGAAGAGTTCATATTAGGTCTGATATTTTATTATAAGCAAAGTTCAGAGGGAACAGAAATATGCTAAACAAAGCTGAATCATGAAAAATTAATTGTATGCGTGGTACAACAGCAGCAAGTGATCTTCAAGAGCGTTTTCACGAGATCATTATTTTTCTTCGAGTAAACATAAATCAACTTGGATTCAGACACCGAATAACTATTTTACAGAAATTAAATGCAAATACAATGGATTTCCTTACCATGTCAGGGTAACAGATAACAAATTTGCACCCTTAAAAAATACAAGTTCCATGTTCCACCACTTGAAATTTAACAGCATTAGGTATCATTTATAAAATTATGGTGAAATTAGGGAAATAAAAGTAATATAAGATATCTGTCAATTACAAAGGTGACTCAGTACATATGAACTCCTCATGAAAGTCTCACAGGAAACCTGGTATTCCAATATGGAAAAATTAACTTGTATTTTCAATCACTGAAATATTAATAAAAACAAATCCAAACCCCACCAGGAAGAACATCGCCTTGACCAATTTTTGACTTGGCCATCTTGTTCCTGAGGTAAGTGCTGTCCATTGGCTCATCACCGTACTCGAAGTAATTACTGTAGTGGAAACGGACAGTGGTGCCGGCTGTCAGCTCACCACCCACTCCAGGGGTCACTACCTGAACACGTTCAATGAAAATTAACGAATTTACGTTACGTGATTTTCATAACATTATATGAACTCACAGAACCCAAGAAAAAAATCTGAAGTAGCATGTACAACTCTTTGTTGTTGACAAAAAATCAAATAAATCATTGATACATATTTATTACTAGACACTAGGTTTGACAAAAAATTCAGCTCCTAGCGCACCTCATCATAAAATCCTGAAAAGAAATTTGACATTTTACAGCTAACAACGTTGCAGGAAAAAAATACAATCGCTAAAAAAGAAAAATAGAAAAGTTTCAAATCCAAAACTAAAGCAGAGACGGTCACAACACTTGGAAGCTCACAGTTTTCTTACACCTGATTCTGTGAGAACTCACAGCCTGCAAAACGTAGTAGACCTACCAATGTGGACACAACAGCAATAACAATTATCGTATTTTGAATACTACCTTTGGGCCCGTAACTTTTCATCGCACCGTCAGAACTCCTCGCCATTCTGCGCACCAAATTTGCAAAGCATGTTCAAAATAGAGAATTCGCTACACCTTTTCACTTGAAAGAACAATACGCTTGAAATAACAGCAGTGCCCCATCATCCATGAAATTCATGCACGGATAAAGACAGACACTATCAGCATAACCTCATCTGGTAGCAGGAGAAGGGCGGGTCAGCAGTTAAGGATTGATCTGCAACACAATTGCTGCTATATGCTACACACGATGGGGAAAAAATGTATATTGGTGCCAATAACAGATGGAAATTGGCCGCACATGTTTGGAAAATGCAATATGATATAGAGATAGTATGCTAATCACATTGAGCTTACTGCCGTACAATCTACATTAACACAATACAATAATACAAGCAAATTGAGGGCTGTGTTAGTCAATAATATGTAATAGGTAGAGAGTGTCATTCTGTCGTTAACTCAATGTTGTTTAAAAGAAGTAGAAAACATTTCATCTCGATGAAAATTAAATTAAATTAAATGAACTGGCATGGAAACAAAGTATGTAAAACAAGCATTGATATCTGTGAACTTTGTGTATATACATATTATAGGCATAGGTCCATCTAAGCCACTTTCCGTTACTGGCGTAAAATCAGTCACTTGTGTAGCTTCTAAAACAAAGGAGTACAATCCACTTTAACTTTAGAGACTGGAATTGGTACATAGAAAACCATTCCACAGAGTGACCTAGATTCGAAAAACAAATAAAGTATGAATAGAGACCAACCTTCTTCACAACCCCACCATCACCAGTGAGGTCCTCCATATTCCTAGCCAGCTTCTCAAACGGTTCCAGGTCGTCATCGCTCTCTGTAGCGAATAGAATGGAATGAGGCAATAGAAACGAGCCGTTTGGCCCATTCTTGGCTTAATACCCAAGTCCCATGCTGTAATAGTGCATGGGTAGTGGCTCAACTTTTAATAACACATAAAAAACTAACCCATATCTATTACTCTTGTAAGGCGACTTACTAATAACTAAAATATACAAAGCTTTTACTTCAATAATATTGGAGACATGTGAGGTTACTGAAGAATAATTAAATAATGCACTTTAGTTATATATCAAACAGTCAAAGCAATTTTTTTAAATATGATATGTACTACGCACATATAAGAAACATTTTAAACATCTATTATCAGTAGCATGGACAAAAAAGCTACACCAACTTGATGGTACAGGCATATTATATTTAACACTCATCCTATACCTACTTCATATTACAGATCTATAAATAACCACCTTAGTACACAGATCCCTCGAAATATTCTAGCAAGCATCCAAACTACAATACCACATTAAGTACCTTAGTTTATAGAGTTTGCAAAATTTTTCCCATACTAAATGGCCCAGTTAGGAAATTTATTGGTTACCTGTAGAATAGAATAGAATAGAATGAGGCTATAGGAACGAACCCCCTGGCCCATTCTTGGGTCGGATAATTACTTCGATAATTATTCGATTGTTTACCCAAGTCCCATGCCGTATTTCTAGCCGCGTCAACCATGTCGGCAGCGGGATTCGAACCCGGGTCTTCCCGCTCGAAAGCAGATTCGCTCACCAGTCGACCAAGCTGATGTACTAATATGTATGCTGCTTAGCTAATGAATTCACCACACATTTTAATGGTAAAACTTTTACTTCTGATAAATTAATATGTAGTCAAACACCATTTAAAAATTACTACCAATACAAATTTCAAGTATTTAATTTCTGCTAAAATGAGAGAAGTAGCTGCATCAAGGTCTTCATTACCTGAAAGTTCAGAGCACTGGTTGACATCTTTCCCGTGAACACTCCCCAGGCTCAACGAATTCATAAGCTGAGAATCGTAGAAAAAATTTTTTGCAGAGGACTGCCGAGAATGTGCTTTTTTACCTACATTGCTTTCATCAAGGATGACTTTGAATTCAACCCTGCACAGGAAAAATATGAATTATGAATACACACAACAAAACTTAATCAGATAACAACAAATATCAGCAGAAAAATATGAAAGCCTATGACTTTTTATATGTCTTCATGTTTTCAATGACACTAGACCATGTGCAAACACAAAATTGCAAGAATGACCTCAAATCTCATTCTACAGTTGGACATAAGTTCCTAGACATGGTAGCAATATGCATGGTAAATAACAGTTACCCTAGTACAAATAATTTCAATTAGTATCCCTACAGTAGCATAAGCCTGTATTTTTTTGTCACCAGGTAAGTATAGTCTATACTATTTGATGAGAAAAAAATGAAACTCAACCATAATATATACATTCTATTTATTACTTACAACTGAAGGTGTACTATACAAAGGGTCACATTTGGTGCCTAAAAGCCAGAAATGAGAAAACAGGGATCAGTGTAACTTCTTTTGAAAGAAATTCACTAAAATAATAGAGTACCATCCTGAAACAAGAATATGTTAAGAAAATGAAAACTAAGGCTTACTGAAGTCTAAAACATGCACTTAAATCCTCCTTGATAATTTTGCTTAAACATGTAAGTAGTTAGTCATTCAAAATCATCTGCCCCTCAGCATGTCCTGCCACTTTCATTTCAATGGTATATTACTAAATTTCAATGGTATACTACTTAATTTCAATGTTATATTGGTTATATTCACAATATTGTGGATGGAGGAACACACACACATAATAGAAGTAGGAAAGGTATGGAGAAAGGTGATCTTTGTAGTTAAACTAATTCTACTTAATTTTTCCATAAGGCAATTTCTAAACTAATAAGTACAATAGGAGAATTCAATAATTTGAAAAACATAAATAAAATAATAAAAGGCAATATCATATGATTCTTGAATGTGATACCAAATTTCAACTTTTCCCAATTAAATCAAAAGCAAACTAACTAAAATGAACATTTTATGGCATAAAATTATCACACACTGAATTGAAATAGAGTTAGGTACTAATAACTTCTCTATATGTTGGAAGAAATTCAAGTGGAATTCAGACAAAATACACAAATTGAAGTACAAAATGAGACAAAACTTAACTATAATTAATGTGTAAAACATTGAGTCTATTTTCTTGCCTTTCATAATTTTGATATAAAAATTGCTTTAAAACTAAATTGCTATTATTTTTGTTATATGAAGACTTTTTAAATTGTACATGTTTTACCATCTAGTCCTCATTTTCTTTACATTTGAATGGTGTAGAGCACAACATCAGATTTCAGTAAAATAAAATTCAACATTAATGAGCAATTTCAATGGTATATTTTTCATGTTTCATTGAAACATGTTCCATTTTGACACTTTTTTATCAATACATCTAATACTCTTCATTTCAGGGAAGTTTTGTATAACTAGAATAATCAAAATATTCACTTAAAATTTTATTTGTCTTATGAAAGGAGATGAGAAGCATTTGTTCTAAAGGATTTTTGGTGAGTAAGTTTAGTCTGGCACTCATTTCTGATGTTAACATTTCCAAGGTGGTATCCAGACTAAATAAAAAGCTATCCAACTCACTCATACAATCAATGCAATAGGTCACATCCTAGATATTTTGCAGCAGAAAACTTAATAATATCTTACAATCACAAGCTTTCAATCAAACTATGGTAGTCATAGCAAATAAAAATAAAAACTATCTTCATAATTATTGGTATAAAAAATGTAAATTGAGCTAATTTGTACAAAAATCAATTTTAACAATTAGATACTTACCCACTATCACCACTTGCTTTTTTAATAGCTTTGGCACAGCCATAAAGAACATCATCTTCATCACCAAGATCAACATCACAAAATTCTTCATCATTCATTGTTGACCTTAGACTCAAAGGAAAATATACACTAAATGTTTATCTGTTCTAGAAACAAATAAGCAAGATCACAAACAAGAAAGTATTAAACAAAATCCACTATGTTTTTTAAAATCTAAGAAACAACAGTTCTTATAAATAGTAGCTTTTATTAGCACAGTTTATTCAGACACAAAAATTTAGATATTTCACATATTAAACTATGCTTCATCATACAACTTTAAAAAAAGCCCAAATTTGCCAGAATATTAATGCAAAAACATTTTCAGGTTTTGATCTAGTCAGCAAGACTGCTTTCTTGTGGAGTTAGTAATTTAGCCCTTGGAAGTGTAAACAACCTTATTTATCATTTAATTGTACAATGAAGCAGTAGCAAATATTCGATATTAGATCTTTTTAATATTTCCATTCAATTATTTAACAACTTAACTGAAATAGATCAAGTCAAGAAATGGATAAACACTTTGGCTTGAAATATTATTAGGCAATTTCTGAAGGGCTCTCTTAGTTCAATCAATGCAAAAGAACCAGCTCAGTGAGGGCATCACTAGGCGAGCCAGCTTGTCATAAATAGCTCCTCATGCTTGGCAGGTAGTAACTACCTAATCCAGGTGACTGACTATTTAGAGCCCTTGTTTCTTATTCCATGCATGCACCAAGAAATTTTTCATTGCATCCACATCAATCGTGCCACATCCTTTAGCCAGCCTTAAAGATAGCCTATACTGGAGTCCTCTTCAACACACCTGGCACTCTACAGGTTCTCTTTATTCTGCTCAGAACATCTGCTCATATTTACTACATTATATAACCAGATACTCAGTTGTTTCCTCTGCTCCTCTGTTACACTGCATACATAACCTGTTATTCCCCTTATTCTATCTTCATGTGCGCCCATTTAACTTTATGCCTTACACCTGACGGTAAACGTGATTTGGCTGCCACAACTTCTACCAAAGAACATTTGAATCCTTGGGACATTCTCCCTGGTATACCAAGTTAAGATAATCTTTCTAGTCATACTATGGTCCTATTTGTTAAAATCATGCCCTTTTTTAGCCTTTAGGTTTCTTTTTTCCACGTTTTGCAATCCCACTTCGATCCATCACCATTATTCTCACAGACCACTCGTCCAACGAACGACTCCCAACGACTGGTTCACAGTTATTTCTTCCAATTTTGACATAAACAATCTTGTGAACCTCCAGCTTTCATGAATGAATTGTAGTTGAGAGACAATCAAAAATTCAATTTTCTCTAAATTTGTGTACACAAATTTTGTCATAAAGATGTTCAATTTTTGATTTGTTTGACACATTTCTTATGATGCCATGGCGAGATGTGTTTCGTACGTCTGCCACGTATGCCCGTAAGGCATGATTTCGTCAATAATAAATCGTTGTATTGGAAGTCAGCTGCAGCTGATAGGGATTGTCCAAAAGTGACGTTACTTAGTTTCAACGAATGTTGGCCCAGCTCCTGTCTTCTGTGAGAAGGTTGGATGATCTCTAGGAAAAGCGCTTTGGACAGAGATCGTCAGTTTCTTGAATGGATACAGTTACGAGTTTTGTGATCCTTTACAGAGAAAACGAAACTTCGACAAAAACCTAAGCTGCAGTGCAGTTGCTGGAGTCCAGGCTGGTAGGCTGTCACTACAATTGCTTGAAGCCTTTCTGGGGCATTTTTTTGGAGGGCTCCAGTTCTACCAACGGACTAACGAATGTCATAAATGCCAATTGTCTTGAATTAATTGATTCTTAATTTATGAATTGTGCTATTTTGAAGATTGTACTTCATATAATTTTTATGCAGCTCATGTATTTTTAACAATCACCATAGAACTTCAGATTTTTCATTTCTCTGTTGCCAACTAAATTTTATATTCTATATAGTACTTTTTTGAAGTGTTTTCAAATGCTTTTTCATTATTTATGTTTGCCATGAAGCTCTTGTTTATATATGTTGATATATAACAGTAGTTAATGATGAAGTTGATATAAACTACTGTTCTATATCAACTTTTCTCATAGTATTACAGTTTTAAAGTCAGAATTAAATAAATATAAGGTGAAAATACCTTTAAAAGTACTTTATGTGGCCATTAAAGATATTCCTAAAAGACTGCAAAGTAATGATGTCAAAAGAAAAGTATTTTTAATTTTTTTTGGTAGTTGTAGATTAGTAAGTTACTTACTATTTGTTGAAGTCAAACCTTGAAATGAATGTATTTTTTAAAGAAAAAATGGTTTTTGTTTTGTAACAATATTTATGCTCCACCCTGTAGCTTCCAATGATGGTCTATTATTTTGTAATAGCTTTATTTTTTATATTAGTGGTGTCAAAAAGCATAAACATGAGTTGGTTTTTTTTTAATGAATGATTGCATTTGTGATGTAGGATAACTGTTATTGTACTGATAAAAATATTGCATCTATCTCTTTATATAAATTAAATAGTTATAAAATATTAATTTCACTTGCATGTTATTTATGTTAAGTAAACATGTACATTTTAAACAAAAATATTACTTTTATGTTATATAGGTGTATGATGCTAGTATAGTACAACCACATACAAAAATATTGTTCTCTTTTTCATCTGTGTTGCTGATGGTATTTTATTGAAGGAAGGAGATGCATAGATGATATAGAGACTTCATAGTACTGGTGTTTACTAGCAAATCAAGCTAATGGTAAAGTAGAATACTAATAAACCATTAATAGAATGAAAGTTTATAATAGTAATGCAACCTCAAAAAGTAACAATCATACCAGCTCTCCCTCATGAAGAATATTTTCTTGAGAGGTTTAATAGAGGTACTTTGCTTAGTGGTAGGTATTTATTTCTAGTATCTCAAGAAAATATGTAATAAATGTTCTCAGGAATGCACATTTGTTTCTTGGCTTCTTTCTTTTAACATTTAACTTAGTTTATTCTAAAGATTTGCACAGATGATGACAAATATACCTTCTAGCTATATTATTCAATGACACTACTTTATATTCTCATAATAGAGACTTTATTACTAGTTTATAAGATTTTGTAAATTTAGGAAAAAATTGTGATTATTTCAATGTATAAACCAGTTACAAGAAGTACATTTTATGTTCAACAGAATTAGTTGACAAACTATTCAGGTGGTTCCTAAATTAAGTTCAGAACTATGCATCTGTACACAACTGCAAATTGGCAGAATGAATTCTTTCAATGAAGACAGTAAAGAAGTTATTGAAAATCCAAGTCTTTCAGAGCCACCTCATTTAAGGAGTTTCATACCTGAGAGCACATTATGTGGCTATCTGGGAAAATTGTCTTCCCAACAGAAGTCCTTGTCCCAGCTGTTAGCAAACACAGCTGGGAAAGGTTTTGTAAAAAGTTTAACCCGTCAGAGATGGATTGTGTTCTCTGAACACACATGCAAGCTCTTCTATTTTAAGGAAAAAGGAAGCACAGAATGTCTTGGAGAAATAAATATTGCTGGTGCTACATTCAATTATGATCCAGAGGATTCTGATGGCCTCTTCACCATTATGTAAGTATTCATAATACAATTTACCTGAATTTTTGTTATATTCTGATGTTGAAGATATACATTCATTTTGTTGCTTTGTTGACATTTCTCAAGATGTATCTTCAGAGTGGAGGTCATTTGTTAAATCTTGGATGTCTCCATTGCCTAAATGAATGGCATTAGATTTTAGTCTTTAATATAATATTGTGTATCATATCAAATAGATTTTAGTTCCATATGGAATTATTTATTTCTCTCATTGGGTATGGGTAATAGAGCAATCATTTTGTAGGCATAGATATCAAGCTTCAGTGTCTTCCCTTTTGTCATTTTTTATTGCTTTGAAGGACATGCCGTGCCTTTTATTGATGACTGTTGTATCCATATACATCAAATTGTCATAGAGGTTCTCTGTGTGTATGATGTTAGTTACAAGAATTTTTGTTAAGTCTGTAGTAGAATTATTAATGTTAAAAATATTTTGACCTCTAATTTTATGTATTGAGAAGAAATATCACACAGCAATAAGGTAGGAAAAAAGTGGTCATTGTTTTTTTTCTTCTAGTTTCTTCTCAATAGATATGAATGAATCAAGTTTCCTTCATTGCCTACATCAAGAATTTGTATTTTCAATATGAAATATTTAAGTTTTTTGTCTATGGATTTCATTTTTACAACCTTGAGTCAGAGGACTTAGAATATCTTGAACCATTATTATCAGAGCATTTCACACACAGACATAGAGAAGTTTTAGAATGATTCTAGCTAATAAATATGCATACTTGTAAAGTAATTTTCAATATAAAAGGCATGCTTTTTTCCTATCTTGTATTATCTCTCAGCTATGTTGCACATGTTTCATAGCTGAATGTGTGTGCTGTGCCTTTATAGCTATTGTTTGTTAAACCAGGAATATAAGAATGATTTAGAGTTCTTGTTGTTTATCTGGTTGATCTTGAACACATCGGCAGTAGTTTCTGTACTGAACTTAACCCATCCAGCCATTTGCTCTCCTACAGAGATGCATGACTAACATTCATAATAGAGAGCTTTCAAAGGAATTGCTGCTACAACCAGTCCAAATTTTTGACCATTGTATTTTAGAGTTTCATTTATTTGTAGTTATAAATCTGTTTTGAACAATAAGTGATATGAACAATATGTTGAATTGGTTTAACAAATTAACTATGACTCCCAAAATAGCATGTGTATCTCATGTACCACATATGCTGCATATTGAAGTCAAAATGTCAATTTTAATATTTTGATTTACTTTCCAAGTCATTGCTGCATCTGTATGTTTAAAGTGACATTTATGGTGAAAACATTTTGCTTGAAAAAATGTTTAATTTTAAATTTCCTTGTGAATGAAGTGATCACATTTAAAAGGCAATATGTAATTGTAAATGCATGAAAGTCATATAAACTTTTCATGCTAATTCATGGTTAATGAGTTTGACATTTAGCAGCTTGACTCCATGATATGGATTGTGCTCAAAAAATTAGAAAATTTTACTCTGTTCCAAATTGTAATGTTCTCTGGATTTTTGAATCTTTTTTGGGAAAATCTTTTACTAATTAACATAGCTCATATGTTCATAAAGGTGTCAGTAGGGGATGTGTTGATGGCAAAGGTGTTGGGTATGTTCCTAGTAAGAGGTAATCCATTTAGTTAGTTACTTAGTTAAGCAGTAATCCATTTAGGTGGTTAGTTCAGCCCATTTTTACTTCAAATCTACATGATTGAGCATATAATATTGAAGCCTTATTTCAATGTTTTTAATGTATTTTGTTGTTCATTTGCAGGAGTGGTGGGGAAATTCATTATTTTACAGCCAGGAATGATGCTTCTCGACAGGCGTGGTTGGAGAGCTTACAGGAGGGTAAAGTGCGCTTCATCAATCGATGTCAAGTAAGCAAGAGTCTCACGATGCTAAGAGCGTACAGTTTCTTCTGCAATCTATTGCATTGAAGGTTATCCTGTTGTTATTAGAAAAAAATGGTTCACATTATTTGGTATAATGGTTCTTATTTCACAAAATCTTCATAAATACCTAAACTTGATTCACATATACACATAATGAAAAATAGTGGAGGTAAATGATGCCTTTATTATTTTTATCTGGTATCAAATTTATGGATATAGAAGGGGCATCTTCTTAACATATATGCTGATTTTTCATCAGATTATACAAATTTCACAAAATTAAAGTAGCTAAAGAAAATAATCTTAGGCATTGGAAAAAAATTGTTGGTACTTTGCCAAACATTTTTACATGTTCAACGGATTTTGCAACAGACTTTAAACATTGAATTAGAAGCTTATTTACTTTGCAATAGACTTAGTTGAGTCTCAGGAATAATTCAAAGGGCATCAGGGCATAACATATTTTGTAAATTACTAAAATATTAAATCCAGTTTTTAGCCTCATGTATCCAGTTGAATATGAACTGATTCATACTAGTATGAAGAACAAACAACATCTAATTAAGCTAACAAGATTTTTTTTATAACTTTTCCTGCATAAGCTAACACAGTATGAGCTCATGAACTAATTAATAGCTGGTGTTGTGCTTGAGTTTGTAGAGTATTTTTCTTGTTCTCTTCAGAATAGACTAAATTTATCTCTAAAATCTAACACTATAATAAAAACATTTGGTTAAGTGAATGTTTCTACTCTCATTTAGACAGCTCAGCTACAGTTTGAGCAGTCAATAATTTAAGCATTTTTGAAAATTCTTGTCTGGAAAATCTTTATATTGATGTACTTGTAATACATTGAAATCGAGTTACATTCTTCATAAAAGATACTAGACAAGAGAATGCTCCATTAAACCGGGACTCAACACTGTACTTTGAATGCTTGTTACCCTATAAGTATGTTTGGCTTACAGCTATGTAAACATAGCAATGGTAGTGTAATATGTAAGGGGGACAGTCTCATAGTTTACCAGGCTTGCCTTTTGAAGGGAGAGAGGAGGCTCCTGATGTTCCAATGGTAAATTGCTGCGCTAGTGACTTCTGTTCTTGTTTCCATCTGAATTCACATTTTCATATTAGGTACTATCTTCCTCAGAATAATATTATTTACAAAAGGTATTTTATATTTTAGAATGATCTCAGTATTACTTCTATTTTGACAATTAATAAATGTGTATTCCAAGTTATTTAGCTCCATATAATCGGTACATCAGTGTATGTAATTGATACTCTACTACAGGAAGGCGAGGGGGCACCAACAAGAATTCAGTGGTACACAAGCCTTCCAAGTTCCCCTCCTCCAGAGCTGGGCCGCTTCAACATCACGAACGTATTGCACAGCACCAGCGGTAAAGTTGCCCTTCGGAATCTTTACTCTTCTGCCAAAAAGCTTTCTTCCACAGGGGCATCCAGTAACCATACTGCACTCTCTGACCAGCGCAGCTCTCCTGCACAGCTTGGCAACAGGACCTTGAGTCACGAAGGCGAGTGTCTCCGCTTTCCAGCCTGAGTCTGATGTTGTGTGCTACCGATTGCTCAAATATCTCATTATTCAATATTTTCTCGCTCAAGGCGTGCATTTAAAAAAAAATAACGCTCGATATATGTGGGATGTGGAACACTGAGGGTTGTAGAGTGAGGTGGAGAGCTTATAGGTCGTGTTATCAGTTGTACTATTGAGAGAAAAGTATTTCTAATAGAATATTTTGACGACATGAGGAATAAGAATGTGCAAATGAAGACAGGAGTGGTAAGAGTATTATTTTATTAATCTACTAGATAAGTGTTGGTCGCTAGTTATGTTGAGTGCATGACTGAATTAAATGCAGTTGGTAGAAAATGTTACATTGTTTAGATATGAGTCGTTGAGGCACTGAATGAGTCTGGGTTGCTTGGAAGTTCTAGACTACAGGGTGTGTCTGAAAAGTAATGTCGCTGATTTTATTGTGAAGTGACTGTATGTCGCAGCGCGTTTGGACCGCTTGGGATCGTTGTAGAGGTGTCTCCCCCAGACTTCTTTTTATTTCTGCGGTTGAAAAGTCTCATGAAAGGTATATAATTTTGGGACAGTTGACAAAATCGAAGAGGTTTGCACCAAGACTCTAAAAGACATTACGAAGGATGCCTGTAAATCTCCCTGGTAGCGATATATTGATGCAAAAGAAAAAAATATGGAACCTTTTGATGTATTTTACCTGTTAGATCAATACCTCACCCCCAGTTTATTAACACTACCTTTTGGACAAGCCCTGTAGACCCTGATCAGCCCCCTGACGAAGATGGAGTGTTCATACATAACTGAATATCTGCGTTTGCCTCGCAAAAACTAGTTCTGTTGCGCGCCATTAATCACGTTGCACTACATAGGACTACGATTTATTTCGACTTAAAGTCCAGTTTGTGACGTGTGGGAGAAAATATTTATACGTATTAATGATCAAAATGACCGAATATTTGACGATTAATGTTTGTATAGAAAGTCTTTCTCCTGCTTACATGCTTTTTGATTAAACTCTGTCAATATTCAAGTATTAGTTTCTTTAGTGTAATATGCAGCTTTTCCCCTCGCAAAAACGACTGAACGCGAAAAGACATACAGTGCCTTGTAGTGCTTTTACATGTTGCCATGTAGCAATGTCCTTGCCTAAACAGGCTTTTGATCTTGTACTGCACTCGATGTAAATGTGACCAGAGGAGCTGAGCTGCACCCTAATCACATCTGCTGTGAGCACACTGATGCCGAGCTGATGACTACTACTCCTGAACTAAAATATCTTCCTAGAAATTAATCTTTGGACAACACGGGTGTCCTGACTTCTGTTTCGGTAGATGCGTGGTGGAGTAGAAAACTTAGAGCAAAGTTGTGGTATCATTTGGATTCTATGATTGTTTCATTTTTGTATTTCAGATCTGACATTCGGCAACCCGCAAGTGACTTTGAGAAAAAATCGACCCTCTCCCAAACGGCCAACTTCCATTCATTTCTCGAATAAATGTGGATCACATAACGACGACAGAAACAGTAATTGTATTGGCTATAGGGATTTAGAACATCTACAGAACTCTGAAAATAACTATTCGTTCAGTAACACACAGTTAAATAATTCTCATATAGAGGGTTACCGTGCGTCAGTCCCTGCCTCACCAGAAACAGAAAATAAACCAGCGCTTCTGCGTTCAAATAACACATCAAGAAGTTTCCGGTCTCATTTCTCTCCTCTGAAAACTGGATTAAAAAGTGGCACCAAGTGGAGTAAAGCCAATGACAGAAGTCACAGGGCTGAACCAGAAGTGGCTTCCCCCACCCATTCCTTGCAGACGAACATCTCTCCATCTCCAAGCGTTGAATCCTTTACAGGGCTCAGGCAGATTGGAGCGGACTTCAAGGCTTCTCTGTCAAAGTACAGGTAATACGTTCCGACTGTTGAAGTTAGTGTGTACCCAGCATCTGTGTTCCAGAAGTTCAGCATGGTTTCACTCCCTGATTTGCGGTACACACTTATGCAGAGAAATTTTCCTCAACTATGCCATCGTTTTAATTTATACTTCGTATCAAAAATGATGGTAGCATTTGTCAAATCATTCGGCAAATCCAACTGCAGGACGGCGCGACGATGCTGTGTAGGTTCAGTGTTCGATTTAAGTAGTTCATTTTACTAATTATATTAGCGGAGTAGCCGACACATTGTGATGATTTCTTGTTCGGTTTAAATAGTTTTCGATCTCCTATATTTGTTAATATCGTTTGTGTGAGATATTTACGTGGAAAATATTTCCTTAGAACTGGTGTGTCCTGGTCTTACATGTGATAACTTGAGCACCGACATGAGTGAACTTGTCCGGTGATTGGTGACATTGCAATCAAAACCACTATGAGATGTACATCCTACTGGAATCAGTGCTGAAAGAATATAAGCTACGTTATATTTATTGTAGATCTGGATATCTTTTCAAATAAATTTGTGACGATACATGGTGTCAGATGATTTCAAATGCGAAATTAAATAGTTCACTTGCCAAGTTATGGTTCTGTTTGCGAAATTAATTCACAATACTGGTATAAAATGGAAAGCTGAATCAAATAATTTTGGTTTATTATTTCACAACTACTTTCATTAGGTAAATTTATTATACTTCTATGCTAGCCCTTTTTGTGAATGAAGTCATTTTTATTTGTGTTTCTCTGGTCAGTCAAGCTTGCTTTAATGAACAGATTAGTTTGCTAACAAGATTTCTGCTCCAATCTTTCTTCGGTTCACGAACTTTATTCTTTTTGCCGACGCTCACAGCAATCCACACGGATCGAATTAAATTCATGTATAAATTTATGGAATTACACTAAAGTAAATTTTATAGCTATCTAGTTAAGCAGGTTCTTCAAGTTCAATGAATTGCGCGTGTTTATAGTTAAGAATAAATATTTTTACAGAAGAAAAAGGAAATAGAGATTTGATGTGTTTTCAATATTTATTGAAGCTGATTTGGACCCCATGTTTCATGTTCCCTCCCATTCACA
>VCRD01001268.1:121986-152191 GCA_006783055.1 Trinorchestia longiramus
GGTGCTGTTCCGGTTCGCGCTGGCGATGCTGAAGCTGTGTGAGGAAGGCATTATGGCGCGCACGGAGTTCATGGAGGTCTCCAACTACTTGCGCTCCGTGCCCACCCCGCTCGGCAACGTGGACAAGCTCAAGCAAGTTAGTGCAGCTTCTGGCAATTAAAATGAGATTTCTAGCATTTATTCTTGTGCAATTTAGTATAGCTGCTGGTAACTGGAGTGAGCGTGACTAAAGCAGTTATTCATATTCAAATTAGTGGAACTATTAGCAACTGCTTGCTGGTGCAGTGACTGAGGTTCCAACTGGAGACACGTGCGTACGAGTACCCGTGTTGCTTCTGATGGTTTCCATAACACATCATTCCATCTGAACTGGACTTTCTCGAGCTTATGCGCTGTCTCGCTTACTACCTGCGGTGCCATGTAACTCATTTAATCTGTTGTGCATCATTCACGAATTGTCGTGTCTTAGTTCTACTCATGGCAGTGGTCGTTTGTCAAATATTCTCTGATAATCATAAGGCTAAGTAATATTTTCATTCTTTGTAAACAGCATGGATTTTTGTCGAGCTTCTTACATCTTCAGTGAGGTTTCATAAATCATTCTACCCCACCATCTTACATCGACTTGTTGTAGGTTACAATAAAGCTTCAATTCTTGAAGGATCGCCGAGAGTTACCTCGTCTTGGGGCTAATGCTTACCAACCGGTGTAATTACACGACACTGGCCAAAAATGATGAGCGAGGGAGGTAGGTTCCGCGGATACGTCATGGTCAGACTCATCGGCGGCTTATCCCTCATGTGTATAGGGGAGAGTGCATAGTATAGTATTTATTTCATTGTTTGTAGGTTAACGATTCTCACGCTTCTATTGTATATTTTTCTCATAGAATATTTCGTTTAAATATTTTTCTATTTCAGTGTTATCTCAGCTGCGCATATTGCTCACCTATTCTCGAAATAGTATTTAATAAATATTTGTTTCATTTTGATATTTTGGGCCACTTCATGACGGAAATTCCTCACAAAGTAAGTAGTACATCTATCTCTGAGTCAAACAGAGCTGTAAGACGGTATTGATATTTTTTTTATCGAGGGAGGTTAAGCCATTGAATTAAACGAGAACTGTTGGATGATGTTTATGTAAGATGTGTGACACCAGGAGTTAAGGCTAAGTGTGGGAGTCATCTGAACGATGCTTGATCTCTTGAGTTCAGTTAGGGGCGTGACAAGCAAATCCCATCTTTCTTCATGTGATGTTTCTGTGGTGCCCATGCGTAGGGGCGCGTGTTGAGTGTTTTATGAAGGTCTTGTATGTTGAATGCTTCTCTGCTTTGGTGGGAGTGAGTGCGTATGGTATAGGTTGATGGATGTAATGTGTAGTAGATGCAGCTAAGTTTAGAGATTAGGAGCTGTGCGGTGTACTTCTTCGTGGGTATGTTGTTGTAATGGTAATAATTTAGAGGAGTGAGGACTGTGATTTAGGAACGAATATAGAATTTAGTGAGAGAGCTTCCAGGCTCTGCTGTGGAACTCACCAGACGGGTGTCTCTCCTACTGGATTCGAGGTGTTTGATTGTGGACTGGTGTTTGAGCAGTCATTTATCTGCATGATCTGGTAGGCCTTCGGCTGCTCTTCATGTGGGAGGAGATCGCCTATGTTCATTTTCATTTCTTATGAACGTGGTCAGTTGGTGTTCGTGTGGAGTTGAGTGTGAGTCAATGCACAGTATCATTTAGTTGACGTACATCATACAAATACTTCATTGTGTGTTTTGACTGTCGATCTGGTTAAAGTTATTTTTGTTATGATGTTTTGAAAACTCACTTTTTCATAGCGGCATTTTCTTTACTTAATATAAAACACGTAACTATTAAGATTATACAATGAATCACGTAATACTATACAGTCACGAACATAAGGAACTCATATGACTACGATAACTGCTGGTGTCGCTCCGAGAACCAATGGCGTCGCTCCGAGAACCAATGGCGTCGCTCCGAGAACCAATGGCGTCGCTCCGAGAACCAATGGCGTCGCTCCGAGAACCATTGCGTTAGTCTCTTATTGAAGGCAATGAAACAATTACATGGTTAATGAGTGTTTATTTTACACAGTGTTGGAACTGTGCAGCAGTGCAAGCTCTAAGTATAGCAGGGGAGACAATACATGGGGCGGTCTGCGGGAGGCTGTTTTCAAACGAGTGCACATTCTAAAGACTGGAGCTGCTAAGGCAAGTAAACAGGGAGTTGTCATGCAAGATCTGAGACGTGGCTTGGCGTGTGGTCACTATTTTTCCTGTCATCACGCCTGCAGGAATGTCTTCATGGCACCTTGAGCTTGAAATGTTTTTGCATGACAAATTCTAACTCTGGTTTTATCTAAAAAGTGCTGGCAATTATTAGTGAGAGTGCGCAAGTTACCTGCATAGTGCAATATTAGTTCTCGGCTGTTGAAAGCATGGTTTCATGTTTGTGAGATTGTCTCTTTTGTTTTTGATACAATATTTTTAGTTAGTCAAGTTGTACACAAAACAGCCAACTTAGTACCATATATAGGAATGAAATGATCATCTACGTTTTTATAAGAAGCTCATTACAGGAAATTGCCAAAAATAATTAATATATGACTACTAGACTAGCACAGCAAGCACGGTATAAGCGGTCTTTTAGTGATGCCGTCATACACAGGCAATATAACATCTAAAGCTACAATATATGTACTCAACCTAACGTTCAAAGCCTTACAGGTGCCTTCTTTACGACTAGAAGCAACATTTCGGGTTATAGATGAAACTAAGTTCGCTCTCTCCTAAGGAATTAGCGTTTCCTCTGGATTTTGAAATAGTTGCATTGAAAAATGGATGCTTTAGAATAGGGATCTCTAAACCTTGTATTGGACTGACCATATGGATTTTCTTGTAAATTATTACGTTTGACGAATTTCCTTGTATTTTGAACTCTTATTCAATTGAAATTTTGCTGGTGAAAAGGATATCCTTGCTTTTCATGCTTTAGCATTCAATTTTGTATAGCTCAGGTTAGAGACCTCTATTCTAGGGAAATTAGACCCCCGTTCTAGATAGTTTGGAGACCTCGGCTCTCAAATGAAAGCCATTGAGCTACTCACTGATGCTGTTCCAAAAGTGTCTCTAGTGAAACAGCGTTCTCTTTATCTTGACTACCACCTTCGTCTCGAATTATTTTGCCCATTTCTGGTTATTGAATTCAAACATTTGTTACCGTCCTGCGTGCGGATGTTAAGCGGCGCATGAACTGTGTGTCACAAGATATACGACTGAGGGCAGTTACTTTATGTAATACTGTTCGGTATGCCAAGTTCTTCAGCAAAATTCACTCGCATGAAATGTTCCTTTCAATAGCCGATTTCCCTATTTCTGACCCTGACCGACTCTACTTCAACAATCTTAATTTTTTCCTTGTTTCAGTTGTGTTGAAATGATCTTTTCTCAAAATGGGCGTCAAATGTCTGTCTCATTTGACTTCCGAAGGCATAAATTCAGCTCTCATGCACTGGACTTCTTGCAATAAATCCACCTCTTTATGCAGGAATGTCTTGATTTCCTGTCCTATTAGCACTACCTTCTGTTAACTTAGTCTCGCTTCCTGCTGTACCCCAAGTATTTAGCCCTCCTCTCACGTCTCTCTTTCTTCTTTTGGGCTTTCTCTTTCTTGAGGAGCGCTTTTGCTTTCTGCATTTCCTTAGTCATTATTTTCTCTTTCTTGGTGAGCTTGTCCTTGAGTTCTTTCTTAGCCTGTCTGTTCCTGAGGCTCTTTTCTTTGTGAGAAGCTTTCTTCCAGGTGCGCTTCTTGGCGCTGCTCAGTTTCTTGCTGGCGCGGCGCCCCTTCATCTCCTTGGTGAGGTCAGAGAGACGCGCTGCCTTGTTGCTGCCACCTACCGTCTGGCCACTTAAGCCTTCCTGCTTCGTCTTGGCACCCTTGCCTCCCTGCTGCTGCAGACCCTTCTTCTTGGCTGCTCCTGCTGGCACACAGTGCGTGAACAAACAAACTCTGAACTCCTAAGCAGCTCATGCTCTTCGGAACACGAAATTAACAAAGCATTTTCCAAGGCGCAAGGTTGTGTACAATTGGCGACCTGCATTTTAATTTATATTCATTATGTCACTAGAAGCCTCGCATTATCTATTGCCTTCACACATTTAAATTACCGTCACACATCATTTACATTGGCAAGACGTGCAGTTTTAATTATTAAAAAATCTTCAATCGTGGGCTCACTTCTTACATCATTATAAAGAGCAAGGCTTGCATCCACCTTCAGTCAAATGAGTGTTTATCAATTTCACACAGAGTTATCAGGCACAATAGGATTACTCGTCATCCTCGTCCTCAAATGACGATGCATTTATCAGGCATGCGAGGCTCAACATTGCTGTTGGCAACTCTAAACACCTACAGCTTTATACTAACTTTTGTATAAAAGTCAACACTGTGCTGCTAAACGCACAAACGAAACTTGTCTTATTGCCACACAATTACAAATTTTCCTAGTAATTACAAACGTGTGTTATTTCAATTGAAAATACTCTTACCAACTAAAAATTTCTTGAAAGAATCCAATTCACAAGTCGGTACAAAGTCCGTGTTGATACATGTGTGAGCCACACACACCCTGCAGCAGGCATGTGTGAGCTACACACACCCTGCAGCAGGCATGTGTGAGCTACACACACCCTGCAGCAGGCATGTGTGAGCTACACACACCCTGCAGCAGGCATGTGTGAGCTACACACACCCTGCAGCAGGCATGTTTGAGCTACACACACCCTGCAGCAGGCATGTGTGAGCTACACACACCCTACAGCAGGCATGTGTGAGCCACACACACCCTGCAGCAGGCATGTGTGAGCCACACACACCCTGCAGCAGGCATGTGTGAGCCACACACACCCTGCAGCAGGCATGTGTGAGCCACACACACCCTGCAGCATGCATGTGGGAGCTACACACGCCCTGCAGCAGGCATGTGTGAGCTACACACACCCTGCAGCAGGCATGTGTGAGCTACACACACCCTGCAGCAGGCATGTGTGAGCTACACACGCCCTACAATAAGGTTGAGCACACACCACACAACACTACACTCACCTGCCCCGTGTGCTGCCGCTGCAGTGGCGTTGCGTGGCCTGACCTGCAGCAGCAGCTCTCCTGCCAGCAGCTCGTCCTCCTCCTGCTCATAGGTGTCCCAGTTAACTGTCATGTATTGGGGCATGACTTAACTGTCATGTATTGGGGCATGACTTAACTGTCATTTATTGGGGCATGACTTAACCGTCATGTATTGGGGCATGACTTAACCGTCATGTATTGGGGCATGACCTGACCGTCATGTATTGGGGCATGACTTAACTGTCATGTATTGGGGCATGACTTAACCGTCATGTAATGGGACATGACCTAACCGTCATGTATTAAGGCATTACCTAGCCGTCATGTATTGAGGCATTACCTAGCCGCCATGTATTGGGGCATGACCTAACCGTCATGTAATGGGACATGACCTAACCGTCATGTATTGGGGCATAACTAAACCGTCATGTATTAAGGCATGACCTAGCCGTCATGTATTATGGCATGACCTAGCCGTCTTGTATTGGGGCATGACCTAACCGTCATGTATTGGAGCATGGTCTAACCGTCATGTATTGGAGCATGGCCTAACCGTCATGTATTTTATATTTAGATGAAACATACTGGGCCGCAAGAGCCGTCTCTGTCAGCGCAAATGCTTTCATTTCATGTTAGGGAACCAACAATGCTTACGACTGTCACTAGCAACAGACTGGTGGATTAGAACATCAGTCAACGTCGCGTCGACTATTTGGTAGCTCTTAACGAACATTGTATTTACAATACACGTCTCACCTGCTGCCGGGTGCGATGCTCCCCCATTCTCCGCCTGTATTCCGCTGTCGTGGCTATGACTCCGCTGCCGGCGCTCGACTGCTTTGCGAGGCGGTCTGCCGTGATGGGCAGGTCCGCCTCATCCGACACTGCCACCTCAGCACCTGTAGCAAGGAAAGTACTGTGCAGAGTGTGGGGCGTTGCGGTCTGAGGAGGATTTTTGTCTCAAGTGTCGTGCTCATGTGGTCATCGTCTCATGACCTTTCAGGTCTCGGCATGCACATATTCAGATGGTGATTGGCTTATCGCCTCAATTCCGGTGGCTTGTTGGGTCATGGTCTTATCTCTACAGGGAGTGTGACTGTCTTGTTCTACGAGTTCAGGTTTATGACAAGAATGCTGTATCGACATAAGCCTGTGATCAATAGTTTGGTCTACGCCCAAAAATCATTCATTTTCCAGCAAAATAAATTTTATTTAAGAAACGAGGTATTTCCTCGTCAGATGGAGGTCAGGAGGCAATCAATTGGCGGTACGTCATTTAGTTACGCCAACTTTAACTCGTTCTCTTTCAATTTGAAAGATACGCCCTGAATTTGAAAGTAAACATGCTATCATGATATATTGAACCATCTGTGCAAACGTGGATCAACAATTCGAATATAGGGCTTCTGAATTCGAGCTCTGCAGTGATACCTAGTTAACCAAGCTGTTTATTGACTGCAGCTACTGTACACTGTAGCTGGCTGTTTGTGTCATCACTGTCGCTTAAGCTGCTCGCTCTGAGGCGTGTCTTGCAGACGTGGTGTTGCTGCATCACAAGCTTCGTGAGTAACGTTAACTGTGTCTTGCTCACGTACAGTACTGTGAACTTGTCTCTTCTGCATAATGGAGCAGTAGGAAATGATCGTATAATGTATTTTCTTAATTCGGGCACGTTTGGGATGTAGAACATGTGCTAGTTTTATTGGTTCTATAATATAGCTAGGGATGGGTTTGATACCTAAATTGTTATATGGATTAACGAATACTTCATTTGAAGTTTATTTTTGACACTGGGATATTTCTATCGATTCATGAATAATTCATTCATAGTTCGTACGATGCGGAGAGTCTTACGGTCCAGTAAATATTGTTAATTTTTCCTTGAATGGAATCAACCCTAAGCGATTCACTTAAATAATATGACGAAAACTCGTCATATTTTCGTCCCTGAATTTTATATGATCGTTCTTGAATTTCTTGAGCGAGAAACACTGATGTAGTCTACAAGGAGAGTAACACTATTATGCGAGTGTCGTTAATGTGTAACACATCTAGTGGGCTTTTTCATTATTTCAGTACTGCTGTTTATGTAGCTTTAAACTGGATCGTAGTAAAAAACAAACTTTCTCGAATTGACAGAAAATTCTTACGGTGCTTCTAATAATTTTATCGTTACACATTTCGAGCATTTGCATAACTTCATGACTCCCAGAGCCATCCAGATGCAGGCCACTTAGGAACCCACTTCAGGTAATTCAAGGTGTACCAAACATGGTTCGTTAGGAGTTGTATTTGAGGAGTAGCAAAATACTTGTGTGCAAATATTTGCACTTCAATTTGTGCCCGTCGCTAAACCTGCCCTGGAATGCAGTCATGTTCACGGCCTGGAATCTATCCATGCATTTCTCCTGATGGCCTGCACTGATATCAAAACTCTCGCAAAAAGTTCCCATAAACCACCGTCTAGTTGACCCGATAAATTTCACGTTAATATTGTGAAATAACCCTGATATACTGAAGGTAACACGTAGCATTACAACTAGGATACGTGGGTCTCACTGCTGTGCAGAGTTGTCTAGTGCCCTACAGCAATGAGGTAGACAAGGCGGTGTACTCACGGTGTCTACTGTTGTGCTGTACACGGTTGGTGAGCTCATGCGGCAGCAGCGCTACCGCTCGCCCTCCCTCACCGCGTGGCTGTGGGGCAGAGACGTTACTGAGTCATGGATATGTTGTGAGGGCGTTACTGGGGGTCATGGGTGTGTTGTGAGGGCGTTACTGGGGGTCATGGGTGTATTGTGAGGGCGTTACTGAGTCATGGGTGTGTTGTGAGGGCGTTACTGGGGGTCATGGGTGTGTTGTGAGGGCGTTACCGGGGGTCATGGGTGTGTTGTGAGGGCGTTACTGGGGGTCATGGGTGTGTTGTGAGGGGATGAATGAAATAACGATTCATGTTCGCTGTCCATGCCTCTGAAACTTCACGATTAAAATTATAGAGGCATGGGTGAACATAGGTGAAATTCTTCCTAGTTCTGTCCACATGGGCTTCAAAATTATAAAATTGCAATTATTTATTTTTCGTTGAATCGAATTTAAAAGCAAAGCAATACTTAAGCGTAATTTCATCGTTTGAGAAAGTCAAATTTATATAGAGGCCAAAAGTTACAATTTAATTATCGTGTATGAACGTCATTATTGTCTCACATTTGTATTTACAATCAGATTAGAATTTTAATGTAAAATAATTTAAAATTAATCAATATTATTCGTGCACGGAAAAAGTCGATGTTCTCAGTTATTCATTTTACTTCGTTATACATAATCCAAGTGTTTCCTATTTTTTCGCTGACTGTATTTTACATTCACTTAATTTGAATGAAATGTTCTTCACTAATGATTGGAACGTATTCTAGTACGTGCATGTTATGTTTGACCAATTTGTGTTTTTTGTACAAACTAAGCTGAGCACAACTCCAATACATCTCAATACCTGAACGCTCTCATCAGTGTTGTCCTGGATTCAATTTTATGAAGAGCACGGACGCTGGCATTGCGCTATTTGCGTGCCAAAGCCTACGGTCTGAACTAATGGGGCATTTGCTGCCGTGTTCTTTGATGTTGACCCTCCTCAACCTGCTAGTATTGAATGCATTCGATAATTCCAGTATGGAGCTGTAGGAAGAGCTGCATTAGCGGTTATTTTCAGTCGAGGGCAGTGCGTCAGCTGGCCCGCGCCAATATTTGTACGAACTTCAAGTGGTCGGGTGATGTTGTTGATGGCATCTTAGCTGCAATCCATGCATTGACGCATGCTTCGATCATTGCAACTAAACCATGCTTTTATTTACTGGTGTGTCGTAAGTGTAACTTCTGCTGGCATCCAATAGGGCGAGTATTCTGGGTCTTCTGAGCTGTTGTTGGACCAAAAAGATTGTTTATTCATTTCAAATGCGCACCAATATTTCACTTGGTCTATTTGTCTGCTGTTTATTATTAGACCTTAGTGGTTATGCACAAACACAAAAGCAATTCTCCTTCAGACTAATGAATGGTAGCTCACTCGTGACATTCTTGCTGCTGTGGTACAATAGGATGACTTATGGCGGAACTCTTGGCTGACAGTTATTTAAACAATATTTGTCCCGATAGAAACCAAGCTCTGTCCCTTAATTAGACGCCTTAATAAGACTGGCTTGCTGCAGACCTCATTAGGGACAGCCGTGCTCGAATAGCATGCATCATGGACATAATGAGAACAGCACGATCTAAATGAGACGAGCGTCAACTTCATGCCGTTCCCGTCTCACAAAAGCTGTCTTCCATTATACAGCCCGCTGTCCTAATACTTTTACGAAACACTAATTTTATTACTGAAAAAATTACTAGACTTGCTATAGCATTCTGAAGCAGCTCCTTATTTGATTGCAACACAAATAACTTCGTAGTATGTTTCCGCATTATTTTTGAGAAATGCAAAGTCATTACTGTATAAATGTTGTTCCTGCATCGATTAATTTGTTGAAAAAATACAATTTATTATGCAGCAAAGAGGTCTTATCTGAAAACCTTATTTGGAATAGACTGCTGAGCTTCCCTGTTTCACATGGTGTGATGAACCTAATTGTCCTTCAGAGTTCCTGTTGAACCTATTCCTGACTGCGTGTTAGGAGGAGGAGACTGTCAGACTGTCTTCTTATGAAGTGTCTATCTGAAGTCCTCCTCGCTACATCATGGACTCGGCAAAGCTTACCTGAAACTAGGATTTTATGTTCATATTAACTAGGCCATGTGTTTCCTTCTCGCATGGTCGTACTCTATATAACCTAAGCTGAAGCTAAGCATAGCAGGCTACAAAGAACTCTTACCTGAAGCTGCTCAAAAGTTAGGCTTTGGGTTGCGTAGGCGATGTCTTTTCCTCCATCTTTTCTCTTCATCTCATGTGAAAGTGACAAATGAGCTGATTATATACAATACTCACCTGAGCATTTTCGTTTTTAATTAGTTTCTTTTCTCGTTTTCATAAATATTCAAGATGCGTACACTGTTTCGTATGTTAGTTAAAACAGGCTAGTTTTGATTAAATGTAAAGTTTGACTGTGAAGATTGCCTTGTTTTAGCATACGTTAGCATAATTAGTATACTCATTACCTTTGTTGTAACGGCTTTTCGCATAAAACTGTCTACTTCCTCATTATCTACTACTGGTATTTTAGTTTTCTCAATTTAAAATCTTGAAATGAGAGGCTTCTCAGCTCGCAAAAACAAGAACAATGAAATAAGGAGCATGCACGGTATGTTCATGAATTTGCGTTATGCTTCATGTATGAAATTCATTGATATACAAAGATTTTATTGTGCCACCATGACTCTTACCAACGAGGTCTAGATATTCCTTTACTTCTATTTGGATCGAAGCGTTTTCCATTAGAATGGGGGACGGAATCATAAAGCATACGGAAACTCGATGTGCACGGCGTGAGGAAGTGGGCGTCTGTATCTCCTTTCATGACACGTTACGGGCGCAAGTTACGGTTGGTGTGTGAGGGCTCAGAATGCAACGCTTGAAGAGCACCAGCCTGTCGTACGGTCCCTTGTGCCGTCACGCTTGCTGCTTTGGCGACTGAAATTTCATATTGCCTCCACAAGCTTTGTGTGGAGCGCTGGTGCTTCGCTTTATGCTAGCACTACTCTTCTTAGAGGTGCTGTCTCGCCTGTGGGGCGGTATGAGAAGCGTGTGGTGTAGTCTGGAATGTACGAGTGGTCTGTGTGTGTTATAATCTGGAATGTGAAGCGACGTGAATGGAAGTACGAGGTATAGTTTGGAATGCGGTGCGGCATGGGAGGGTGTGGCATTATGTAGAGCGGCGTCGCAGGAAATGTTATACTATCTAGACAGCGTGACTACTTGCGCACAGGTGAGGTGCGCAACTGTAATGTATTTTACAAAAATATGCTGCGTTGCTCCAAATGAAAAACGAGGATGGTACCGTTTAGAAACACCGAGAAACGCAGTGTTTAGAACGGGTCTAAGAAACCTGCGAAAACAATTCAAATAATTTGGTCGCTGTTTGTAAAGAAATTGCTTTCATTTAATAAGCCGTAAAAATGCTAGCAATAAGTTCAACGGGCTGGGATAAAATTAAAGCCTCACTTAAGACAAAACAGTTACATAAATTTTTTGTGGTCTACTTTACATAGGGGGACGATATAATCATACATTTTACTATGCAATGCATAATGAATTATGAATTAAACCTATAGCTCGTCACTGTATTATGTAGTAAACGTAAATAGAAGTCGACATGGCCTCTTATAAATAATAATAGTGGGTAAAGTTAGTTTTTTGGCTATTAAATTTAGCCAAATTAAAAATTAAGTTTTTATTTCTTATAAACAACACATTGTCTACACACCTCTTCGTTCATTATCCAGACTTCAGTTCTGACTTGCATCTTATGAAGTGAAATTCTTTTCAAGCGCAACCCTGATATCGGTCGAATTTTTCTAACATTTCAGAGGGATATTGGTATCATTTTCATGCTTTGGTGCAATTATATCGACCCGCAAACTTTAATCCATGCTACATGTTGCAGTCATTTAAAGTCTGAAAACTTTAAAAACTATTCTTGATTTTTTCAATCTTGGCTAATAATTGGTAGAATATTTCTGTTAATTATAGTATCACTTTCTTCAAGAATTTCTCAAAAATTGTTTTCAGGACAACGGAGGTCATGATAAAATATATGTTCACGGTAAATCGGCTTATCCATGCCATGTTCTGCGCCTTTCCGTTTGGTCTATCAGCTTCATTATCGACGCGATGATGCGGAAGATAAAACATTGCGTTTTGTCAAGCTTCTTGATACTAATTGATCAGCTCTGAACTGCAAGTACTGACCTGGTTACTGAGTGCTTAACTTATGCTAAAAACATAGGTGTACTTAGTCATCGGAAAGTACACTTTAAAAATTTTCCCAATACATCGGGTATTTTCCAAGCTAGTCGTTTGTTATCGAAATTACGAATAGTTGATTTGATAACATTCCGCCACTTTCAACCACAATGTATTCGCCTTGTAACATTTGATAAAATTATTATTATATTCCTGGTTCAACCACAACGTTTGTTGGAGTTAGAAAGTTTTAATACGAAGATAAATAATCCTGTCTGCGGTGCGCAAGTCTCACAAGTGAGTTTTGCTCACTATAAAGTTGTGGAGCCACATTAAGGTATTGGGAGGGATTGTGTTGGTACAGCACACACGATACTTGCTCGTCATCGAAGCTCTCTTCTGAATTTTGGCTGCTAGATGCACCGCTGTACCTCAAACGTAACTCGCGATATGCTAGTCAAGTCGTTTTTTCTTCTTCTCATGCTCACGACGAAGACTATTGTTCTCTCCAACCGAACATCATTGTGGCGTTAACTGTACTGCCTATACTGAAGAATGAACTTTTTATTTTTAAATTTAAAAAGCATGAATAATTTTTACAGAGCATTTTCTGCGCTGTCATTTTCGAATGCGTTTTTAGTTTATTTTATCCGTCAATTGACAGCAAAGCACGTGCAACATGACTGCTCTGGCACTGCAGTTCTGCGACTGCCGTCCAACAGGAGCTACTTAGCCATGCTCTTGACACGTGGAGGTCCTCAGATATTGTCGTGGAGAGCAGGGGGCTGCTCTGTATTGACAGCAAGTTATGGGCATTAGGACAAGTTGGATGTCCTCGACTGGAGTTCTTGATTGGCGGGCCTTAGAGAGTTGCATAGTACGGGCTGGACTGCCTGACATTCCTAGTGTAGTTCCAGCGCTGCTCCTGTCATTTGCATCCGCCGTGCAGACATGGTGCAGCGTGCAGACTTGCTGCTGCAGTCCCGCTTAATTATCTCCGCGTTGTATTGCATATGCATGTCTAACTTCAACCCTAACTCCCGCCATTAGAACCAGTAAACTTGCAGTGTAAATTCTCATCAGGCTAGCAACCGTAACTTGCATTCACTTAGTTGCAGTTGAGTTGAACACTGCCGTCCAACTTAAGTCTGGCTGTCTTTGAAGCCGATTCAACTTCAGTGCTTACGCTGCCTTGTTGCAGATCCCCATTTTTAAATCAATGACTCGGACGACCTCGGTGAAGAAATGTCCATCATGCGAATCTTTATTTTGCTTTAACTGCGTTTCTTTTGCAGTACACATTTAGTGAGTGAATTATTTTTGACGAAAAAAATGTGCACACAAAACGTTAAGCAAAAGTAAAAGGTAAATGTAAAGGACTGTGTTCACGGTTTGACGTACGCCAGAGTCGTTAACGTTACGCATTTTGGAGACCCATCACGTACTGCTAACTCAGGATAATGTTTCTTCTATCTGTGTTCAAGAACAAAGCAATGATAACGTAAAAATATGGATGAAAATAGTTCTACAAAGCCTAGACTTTGTTGTTAGTCGGCGGATGGGAAGAAAGCGACATAGGGTTGCCGTAACACGTTGACACCGAAGTGGTCGTTAATACCATATGAGGACTCAAAATAAGGTTCAACTTTCAAATTTATCGAAAAAAGTATAAATTTTATAGGGCAGTATTAATTTGGTATTTTGCGTAACACGGTGTCATCAGAAAAATCGTCCCATTTATCTGCAGCAAGTTTTGTGAATTAATTTTAAACTCAATTCAATTACGTTCTAAGAGAATTGCTTGGCAGTTAGTGCCTTGTGGATGTGAGCTAACAGCATGCTCTTGTGAACAGTCACAAGGAACTAAAAGCTCGTTAGAAGTGTTTGATAGCGGTACTCCGTACCGCAGACTCAGCTTCTGTAGTCTGAATCTATTATGGGTCCCTTGCTGCTGCTTCAGTTCGAAAGCGTGTTTTCCTATTTGTCTTCTTCTTTCTTGACTTTTTGAATGCACCGTCTTTACGTGCATGTAAACGCCATGGAAGGTTTCACAAACTTTATGTCCAGGCTTTTTTACTCTCTTTCAGCGGTTAAGTAATACATCAATAGAAAATCGTATTAGCAGGCACTTGGCTTTCAGAGCTCACTGGTACCGAGGAAATTTATTCCCCTTTGTTGCGCCTTAAATGCCACATTTGCCTTGGAACGTGAAAGCAATTTTTTTTCATTTGCTCTGGGGCTCCGTATCAACGACGGAAATGAAAGCTTTCTTCTGCTTCATGATGGTCGTGTATTGCATCCCCGAATGGAGCTGCCTCCTCTAATTGCTTCTTTTGAGTGGGTCTGTGGATGAGCCCGGGCGTGGGTGCGTGCTGCTCAGCATGCGATGTTGAGCTTCTGAATACGAGTAATTAGGGTACGATTGCTTCCCTATTTCTTCTCTACTACCTCACCGATATAAATAAGAGTCGCGGTATTTTTGTTACGACGAGCTATATGGGGTGAGAAAATTCAGTATCTTCTCTACGAAGCGTTCTGAGAGAAAGTGAATTTACGGCTAAATTAGAACTTTCAATCGCTGAAAAATCACCGGTCATAAAATTGCGGTTGAAAAATGTTCGCAGAAAGGATGCTCAAAGCTGTCCACTCTGGAGGTGACCCGAGTGAAAATACAGTTTCACATCGCAGGCACTCGGATCTGGGAAACGTTTTTTCCGATGCGTAATAGTTCACGAATTCAAGCAAGTTTTTGTGTTATGGTCAAAAAATGAAATCAATCATTGCACTATTGAATGCTATTGAAAGTATTTAAAAGATACTATTAAGGACACGAATTATTATTCAATCGTATTATTATTAGTCAATCGTATTGTTATTATTATTATTATTATTATTATTATTATTATTATTGTATTCACAATACTAGCATTCTGTTACAGTATTTGAATCACTCATTTAAGCGTTCAAGCTTCTTTTGCACGTTAAGTATACATCGGATTTCAACAAATTCTACACTTAAAGAAAACTACTTCAGATCTGGTCATTCAATAGTCATTCAGTCAAGTGCCAGACTGACCGCCGTCCGTGCGTTACGCCTACGACTCCCGGAAGGTGAGGCAATTATTTTAGCCACGGTTGTGACGGGTGTGTTCCCTCGCGTATCTGAGATGTCAGTCAAGTTGAGCTATCTGCTTATAATTGTCATGTAAACACAGAGTGTCCCGGACCTGTCTATGACCCGCCACCGCTGTACGCGCGCCTCTAGTGCTGCTGCACTCGTAACTTGTGCGGAGAGGGTCATGCTTGTAGCCATGCCGCCTGTTTTATCTAAACCAATTACCTCTCCTAAATTTAATAGTGTATTTGAGAATAGCCTTCGTACCTCATACATTTTGGATAACTTATTCATTCAACAACACTGAGGTCCGTGCATGCAGTAGGAAAGTATTATGCGTGCGCTACTCGGTCTCAGTTTCTGATCGGGCCAAAGTAATGGTAGAATAAACGCTCAAAATCTGAGTCAGATTGTCTCTGAGAAATGAAGAGCGTAATAATGGTTCACGCTTCTGATAGGTGAGCCGAAAAGTGCTAGAGAGGGTTCATTAAAAGCTCTCGGAAGCCGCTGGGGCCGAGCGGGTGCGATAATGGACGCTGGATCTCATCCCCTACCTCGGCAAATAAGGCAAATCTGCTTAGATATTTCATAGCTGCAGTTAAGCGGCCGTAAGAGCTTTATTTCTGCTGGTAAGTTTGCACCAAACAGCTTAGATATTTTTGTTTGAGAGCCCTTGTAATATGAACATAACTTGTAATCAAAGCTCGGTTGACGGGTAGCAACGCTTGTAATGATCACTCGCTCAACATAAGTGAAAAGCAGAAACTTTTGAGACACTGTTTTCTAGGCTAACCTTTCAGCTTGAAACTGAAGTTTATCAAACATTCCTCTAGATTCCAGAACTAGTTCAGTAATTTTTGATTGCAATTTTAAATTGATAATGAATTTCTATATGGAATGGAATAAAATGGAGTATGGCAACTGGAATGAGCCGTTTGGTTAATTTTTTAATCACTCACACCTCAATCATGCAAGTCATTTCAGTCACGTACTCACACTTCACTCACGTACTGGCATTTCAGTTATGCACACGTACCACAATCATACACAGGCCCCAGGAGTTTGGGATATACAATCAGTACTTTACAATACTGGGAGGTTCCTTATCCAATATTTGTCGAAACTCTTCTAAATAAATACGACTCATATGATAAAAAAGAGAAATATGGTACCCAATGATAATACGACTCGTTTTGCACAAGTATTACATGCCTCGCGATATACATCTATTACATGACTCAGTACATAATAAGTACGAAAACATGACTTGTGGTACGTAATGGTTACACAGAAAGTACTTGATTCATAGAACACTATGTGATGCGTAGTACACAGTAACATGGGTCGTTTTACACAAATTATGACCTTTGGTACACAATAAAATTCCTCGCAATGTACAATAACTATATACCCGTTGTGTAGCACTCATATTTGTGAATTTATGTATGCATTCGGGATGAAGCATCAAGGTTTTATCAGTTAATAGTGAACTAAATCGCCCAGCATTTAAGGTATATTGAATGAGGAGCATATTTTGCGTATGAGCTCTAAAGTAGCTTCTAATGTGAAGAAAATATATTGTAGTATTAAGTTGCTAACTTTTGCTCCCTAAAAGTTATCAACTCAGAAACGGAAGTTATTCAACTTCAAGAGCGCGACGACGTCTACCGTGAAGATTATGTGATGCACATTATGAAGTTAGCAGAGCCTTCATTTCAAATGATCTTTGTAGAGAAAATCCGTGTGTTATTCGAAAACGTGGTCGGCATCGTCGCCTTCCTCTGCCTGCTATATTGTTTACGCTAAATAGACTGAACGCTCGGTCAACGCTTATTGGACCTCCTGGTGCGCGCAAGAGCTTTCCTCGAGTAACAGTGGCCAGTTTGGGTGCAACAGAAACTTCAATTTTGGTTGGCTCGCCCAACATATCGAGTTCGCTCTTTTACCGGACGGAAAATCGAAGCCTTCCACATGTCTAGGGCCTGCAATAAATCGCAGGCCCAGCTGCCTTCTCGAGTAAACCGGCGCTTGGTTCCTAGCCATCAGAAGCCCTTGCAAGAAAGAGCACTTCAGACCGTGTCTTTTTTGTTGGATGCTTGTGTCCCTGTTGCGACCGTGCTTCTGCGTCTGCACGGCGCCGCTGGCAGTAGGTGAGACCACTTCTGTCGTCCAAGTTGTAATGTATTGCTCATTTGTGTCAGATTCTAACGATAGCCTGCAATCGGGCCACGAAACCTTTCGAAATGGATGTGTTTATTTCTTTTTTTCTGGTTATTTCGTGTTTGGGAATAAAGTTGCATTGTAAATGAGCTCGAGCACTAAAAAAGAGTTGCATACGTGACTGAACATTGTTTTAATTAAGTGTTTAGTTATTCAGAACAGTTCGTATCGAGCTCTAGTGCAATCGATGTATCTAACTCGATCATTTATATGGTGAAATATGCATCGAATAAGAAGGTGTTTTTACGTCATGAATAAACATCATTAAATTAGTTTTCAAATTAAATTTATCACTTAAGCCTTTGAACAATGTATGATACTTTATTTTTTATTGGACCTGCCCTGTGTTTAGTAGATGAGTAGATGTGTGAATATGAAAATAGCAAGAAGCGTGCGTTAGTTCGGTACTGGCTAACACAAAACTTGCTACAGTGGTGTATGAACAAACTTACAGTATTTATGAGATGACGTTGACTTTATGTTCGATGACTATCTGTTGATACGAGCTTCTAAAATTACTCGAAATAGACTCTTGTTTACAATTCAATTCGATGTTTCTGTGTATAAATGCATGATTTTAAACTTTTGTTGACTCAGTTGACGTAGTTTTATGAGTGGAAGTGCAAAAAAGTAGGCATTTGCCTCTGTCCTTAAATCCCGTGTAGTAAGTCCATCCTTAATTTCTGTACTAGTTGGAGTTAACATGTGGTAATTGCAGAGGTGTTAGCGAGACTGGGAGCTCGCTCCAAAATTTGGTTGGTTGGTTTATGCAAGACCGCATAAAGTGGCGGTGGCGCGCGGCTCCTCTTCGCATCTGCAGTTGCCTTTAAAGCTGCGCTGCCTGCCATAGCGCGCCACCTCGGTGGGGGGAATAGGTGTGGTAAGAGGGGGCATATACCCCTTTGAGGGGGGGCGTTCGGTTAGGGGACTGCTCCCTGGAAGCCAAGGTAGGTAGGGTATCAGGGGTTAAGTTATTCTTAAGGGATCTTTGCCCAAAATGAAGGGAATTGGACAGTGCTCGCTCGTAGAGACAATAAGCTCTCTATAGCAGTTCGTATTGTCTCCATCCTTACTCGAATTTGTTGTGCGCCTTTTGTTGTTATACTTCGTCTTATGGAGACTGACGTGCAAAATAACTGCATTTCCTTTTGCGCGTAAAGAAATTGCGCGTAAAGAAATTGCGCGTCTGCTATTGATGTTAGGAGAATCAAATCACTGTCATAGATGTTTCGCTTTTCTGATCACAGTTATTATCCAGCTTTGTTCTCAAAGTATTCAAGAGTTTGGAGTTGAATCCTTTAGAATTGCGCTTGCAGCTTCTGGAGAATATAGGAAAAATCGTTCAACTCGGAAGTACCGTGGTAAGATTTGATGAGCAAGCCTGGTTGTCCAACATGTCTAGCCTGACGCGTGCCTTGACCTGTAAGGGCTGTGAACAGGGTTAGGGTCATGGTGGTGTCATCTTGCCTCCATGACCGCGCCTCATCTCCCATTCCGACCTCCTGGACTGCTGAGGACTCTGTTCCGCTAATTTTTTGTCCGTGCACTCGCCCAACTTTGGTGGCTTTACTAAAGTTTTGTGAAGTTCGCACTAATGAGAATAGTTACTGATGGGCTCTAGTGAGCTCACTTCTGTTATTCTTTACGTGAACATGGCAAGAGCCACTGACATTTGCTCCATCCCTGAGGCCGTGCGAGCGAATAATCTAACCTTCTGCATCACTGACCACCACTGCTGCTTATTAGAACTTCGTTGTCTTCCTCCCCCAAACACGAATTTTGCCGTTTGTTCCCAGTCTTCTTATAACTTTGAATTCTTTGAAGAGTGAGATGACCATTAAAATACTTGCCCTCGTTAATGTTTTCGTGGACTAAATCGTCGTCTGGGACGCGTCTTCTGACCTCTAGTGGATTCAGTAGCAGTGGTTGAAAAATGTTCTGAGTTTAAATTTAGGAAGTGCTTTTGTTCTACCCATCTTGCTAATGAAGGTGCATGGCGTATCACCGAGTCGACCATCCAGAATATGCTTTTCATTTTTATTTCATCCATCAACTGTTTTCTTACAGGTATTTTGGCTGCCAAGGTTGAAGCTTTTTCTGGCACTTGAGGTGCTTGTGGTTTACTTAATGCTTATTATGTGTTTGACTTTCCTTTCGCAGATTCACTGCCCGCATTAGACACAATATAGTAGCATTAGGATGCAAAAATAATTAATTAGGATAGTAAATATAGATTTGATAGAAATAGGCTGAATTGTCTTACATCACATTAAAAAAAAGAGTTCAATAAATTGTAAAGTCTTTTTGAGTAATAACGCAACCGATGTACCGCTATCACTTAATACGTAGAGAAGTTCAGTTGTGCTCTGCGCTTGTGCCAGCTGCAGTAGCTGGCCGCTTTAGTTGCTTTCGTTCAGCTGTTTTGAAGCAGATCTTCAAGGTCCTTGCTGTGTTGGCGCGGTTCCAATCATGCATCCCCATTGAAGGACCACGCGATGCAGTTTGTTGGACAAGAGTCTGCTCACCTCCTGCCCGGAGTTGTCCGATTGCGATTGTTCCCTTGCCGTAATTGCTGCTAAAATATTCGTGTGATAGCAGGGCTTGCGCTGTATCCCTTACGCTAAACTTCACTATCTTTTCGCGTTTACTTACTCGCTTACTCGCCTCGGTGCACATGATTATTCTGTCATCAATGTCCAATTTGTAGCATATGGTCCACGATCGTTAACACTTCAGTTAAGTGTTTGCTTGCCTCCTCAATAATTACTGATGACTCGAGTATGCCCTAAGACTCTGAACTTCATTTATGCCTACACTACTCAAACTATGTACAGTAAAACTTGCAATCAATTGTTGGTTATTAAGCTGTCGTCCCTGTTTAAACAAATTTCAACGTGTTCAAAGTCCAGTACATAAAAGAAATGCGAGAGTACAAGCATTGTGTGATTATATTGCATAATTGTGGGTATTTCTTTAGGCGACCACTAGTTTCAGGAGAGAATACAAGTTTTTAATAGAATAATATTGCGATTGGGTCGAGGTTGGGTGTAGCTGATAGACCCGAGCTGTGCGCAGGTGGAAATGCTTATGCCGTCTCTGCAGCAGCCGCTTCTCTCGTGGGCGCGGCCACAGCACACCACCACTGCCAGTTCTCTATCGATCCTCCCCCACTTCTCTTTTTCTTCTTCCGACTCATTTCATATGATGCTCTGCGACTTTGTCTTCATTACCACACATCAGTAGATGTTAATTCCTGTCTTCTGATGAGCTGCACTACGCTGGACATGATGGTACTCTCATGGGTGTAAGCTTGGGTGACATGATGATCCTCCTTGTCTTGTGAGGTTACAAAGTGTTTATGTTTGGTGCCGCTGCATCTGGTGGAAGGCGTTCTCTTATTCTTGCATGCTCAAACAATGCGCAGCGAGGCTTCATATGCTCTTTTTGGACTCCTTGTTATGTGGTTACGCAGTAAATATTTTTCTGTGAGTTAAAGAGCAACAATAGGTGCTACAGTAACACATTACATTTGAACTTTCCTTACTTCTTTCGTGAACTTCAATGCGCGAATGATACATTTATTTACTTCTCGGGATGTTAGTGTTGCTGCTAGCGTAATAGCTCCTTTATTTGGACCAGGTGACCTCGGAGGTTAAATGTAACACAGACTGAACGGCTTTAAAGGATATAATTTGCAGAAATCTCAATTGAAACGAATTTTGAAAATAGTACCGGGAAAAAGAGTTAAGACGCAAGTGCTTTTGCTTTGCATTACCAGACTCTCCATATGGTTCTTTTGATGCTACAACCTTTAAAGAGAGCTGAATCTCAATTTTCCGAGTCGATCGAAGAGCTGTTCCTCCATTTCACAGCAGTAACCTTGTAACGAGCTTTTCAGACGTCCTGAAAAGTCTGATAACGAAAAAAGTCTCCATTTAAGTGATTCTATTTATTAAACTGGTAAGCACTTCATTTGGGTAAATAAAGCTACATCGCGTGTACCTCCACGCTTTACTAAAATATGAAAAGCTTTGATGTGTATTCATAATTGCGACGTTCACGTTTGTTTTCGGCAAGTATCGAATTTGACTGTAGGTAATATTTACGGCGCCTGAATTCATGTGAATACATGTAATTAAAATTTCATATTTTCTAATAAGAATGCTTTTGTGCTTGTATTCTGTAGAGGCTTCTTGGTTCTCCCTTTCGAGGCACATGAGTTTGAGAGTATCGCAATTGTACCGGACATACAACCGATCACTTTTGGACAATTGAAGGGTGGACAGCACTAGTGGACTACTTGCATTTTTTCCCGTGGTAAATATAATATATTTTCCACGGGAAAAAATGCAAGTAGTCCACTAGTGCTGTCCACCCTTCAATTTGTCCTGCTTCTGTTAGGGTTCGAGTACACTCATACAAGTCAACACTTCGGTGAAAGAATCTCTCATACAATGTGATACAGAATAAACTGATCGAAAGTAAACGCTTATAACTCAAAAACAATTGACGTAAAAAAGTGAAACAAAAGCCACATGAGAGGATATATTCTCTAATTTTATTTTGTATAATAAATACATCGGTTACTTTATATGTATGTACATTACCAGCGTTATGAACATTTTACAAAAAACTGATTTTCCAAAATGGGTTAACTTACTAGTGAGCAGCGGGTTTTCATTTATGAACAGTACTACAAGTAGAGTAAAAAGACCATTTGTCAAAGAATTCAACTTGAATTTGAACATTACGACTGTGAAGAAAGTGGCCAGCAAATCGAGAGCAAATGACACCATACCCAATTTAAACAAGCGGCATTCCGGACCGTCATTTAGGAACGTCCTGAATCACCCTTTGCGAAATGTTTATAACGATGGTAATGTACGTATGAAATAATCAAAGTATTTATTATACGAAATAAAACTTTAAGCTCTATCCTTTCACTTTGTTTTCGTTTCACTTATCTATGCCAATATTTTTTGTTATATACATACTTTCGGCCAGTTTTTTCTGAGCGACACATTGTACCATCTCCTGTTGCCATTAGTGCAACACGCTTCTACTTATCTCGCCTCTGAATACGTTTCTATGGAGTGTCCTGTATGGTATTGCCGTGCTCGTTTTCCTTGAGCCACTTGCTGAATAATTCCTGGAACGTGAGGAAAGTCTCGGGTGACAAAGAGCGGTGCAGCGGCGCTCCTCCCAGCCCTCCTAATTACCGGAGGCGTGTCTGTGTACAGCAGCGCGGCTTATACTAACACGGCATCTCCCTCGTAACGTTCAAGTCGTAATTATAAGTTGCTCGTGTGCGCGCGCTTGCTGTTTGCGGTATCTCGATCATGATGACATCCAGGCTAATTTATGCACATGCTCTCCGCTGCATTCCGTCTTTGCTCTTCAGGCTTCTGCTCTGTAGCTCCGTGGCTTTGTGTTGCTTGTGCAACTCTACGCGATTTCGGGGAGGAATAGAAATTAAGATTCAAGTTTAATACCGATTTGGATGTAGCTTTTTCGTCTGCGATTTGCGAGGTTCGTTAACTTTACAAGTCTGGGGATTATGCAGTATACCTGCCATCGCTATTTTGTTGCTTTGTTGATAGACTTGTTAGATTATGACAGCGCTCTTCAACTTCCTCTCAAGTTACAACAACGTCTGGGCATCAGTAAGAAAGAGATCGCTCAGCTTCATTTCACGACTGTCAAAAGTAGATTGTGCAGATATCGATGTTCAGAAGCCGGAATATTTGTACTGTATACATCACGGAACGCCAGTAACACAAAAAAAGTTTCTTTTGAATGTCAATTACCAATTTATTCATTTATTTTGTAATATTTCTTAATTATGAGTCGAAATTATCTTTAGAAGTAATGTTATACACAAATTGTTTCTGTGCGTCATTGAGTTTTACTTTTTAATGCTGTTCAGCATTTAAAAAATATATCATTGAATAATTTTGCATGTGGCTGAAAACAAGTGAAAAGTTAATGAATTCGTTAGCGAATATTGATATATGAATTAATTCAATTTTCCTCGTATGATCATTCATTCATCCATCCATGAACGCGAAAAAATCCTAGTATCCCAGTATCTCTTCACCTATTCTAAATTATAACTGGATGGTCAACTGAAATTTTGTATTACTCTTTATAAAAATTATGGCGTGTGGCACATCATTATTATTGTCGACACAGATATGACTTAGTTGTTTTATTTTTCAACCCTCCCGTGCTCTGGCCCTCCCGTGCTCTGGCCCTCCCGTGCTCTGGCCCTCCCGTGCACTGGCCCTCCCGTGCACTGGCCCTCCCGTGCACTGGCCCTCCCGGGCTCTGGCACTCCCGTGCACTGGCCCTCCCGTGCTCTGATCCTTACATAGTTTGATGCTGAATTTAGAGGCAGGAAGTCCTTCAGAATTTTAATGCCTCGCGTTCCTGCGAAGAGCTCGTCATCGTGACGGTGCGTGAGTCCGTTTACTGGCATGTGCTGGCATTTCTGACGTAGTCCAACCACACCTGAAGTACATGTAGTCGCTGAGCTCGTCTTTCATGTTCCGTGTAAAATTCAGTGAGCGCGGCTGCACTACTGAGAGACGCTGATTCACTGACTAATCCTTCTGCATAAAATGCTGGTGGAGTTCGTTTCTAGTTTAGAAGTGTTCTTACTAGATGTTTTTAATTTTTATTATGTGGCCTATGCAGCTGAGCTACGGTTTCTCCTCGCGTGTCAAGGTAGAAGGACTGTATTAGAGCAAACAGCAGCTAGAGCTCAGGAGCGAGATATCTCAGACGCTGTTAGTGATGCACTCTGCTCCTATAATAGCCACACTCCTAATGTAAAGGGCTACCAGGATTTGTTACTTCAAATGTTTACTTGTGCCATGAACAAGTATTCATGCAGGGGATAGAACTCAGACGTTACTGGTAGGTTTGAAAGTAAAATTACTGGCTCGCACGTCTGATAATGGACCTGCTCCAGGATGCTGGATTTACCATCGTTTTTCAAAATGATTTCGAGTTTCTTAGTGTGGTTGCGCTGGCTTATCGTGTACTCATTTTGTTATGTATAGTTATTTAATTACAGCTCGCAGAAAGTATGATTACGAGAATGTTCTTCTATTTTTATTAATACGCTTTTGTTCGCACTCATCAGAATCAGCAACGTTTGTTGTAGGCGTCTAACAATTGTGCCAGGCGTTCTTTGACGTCCCATGTACGAGCAATGGCCTCCGCGTAAATCTTTTATAGAGTTGGATGTGACAAACTCTACGCAATTCCCTACAAGTATTTGCAATACTCTGATGCTGTATTGTCAACAGTTCTTTGTTAGAAGCACTAATAAGACTCGCGCAACTGTTCAAAATATCAAATTAAAGACAAAGGACATTGTTATGGACGGGAAAAATATTTCATTTTATGAACTGTGTATTTCTGAATTCTTAAGACCATGCTCTTTCCTGTTTTCGCTAGACTGTACCGTTCACTGGACTTCAATTTCCAAGCACTAGTGCATCCAGTGCACATTTGATCTAATTGCATTCATCGCAAATTTTACAATGTACAGAAAACCTAATTAATTTACTCCGGACGCTGATCGGATAAATATTCGATGTTTTCTTGAACGTGGGTTTTCCGGTTACAGGGAAGTGGATGTGTTCTCAAAAGGTAAAATTTCTTTTGGTCCTGATTAGGTGAATATTCGATGTGGAATTGGGTTTACCAGTAGTTACTCTAGGCACTGATTGACCGAATATTCGATGTAGAGTTGACAAATTCCTCTTGGTGTTGATTAGACGAATATTCAAAGTGGGGCTGGGTTCCCCAGTTACTTGAATAGCTGATTGGACGAATATTCGATGAGGAATTGGGTTCACCAGTTACTCTTGTCACAGTTTGGAAGAATATTCGCTGTGGAGTTGACCATATACTCTTAGCTCTGATTGGGCGAGAATTCGCTATGGAGTTGGGCTTGCCAGTTACTGACGAGAGACTGTCGTAACTAGATTGGCTTATTCCCGGCAAAGATAGGAGGAATGTTCGATATCTCCCTGTGACTTGGAGAGGCCAGTACCGGAGGAGCGTCCACGTCCTAATTAGATTGTGAGGCCAGGCAGGGAGGGTGCGGGCTCCACTGGCTGGAGGGCAGCTCCGCTTGCTGGATATTGGTCGTAGCTCTCTCGTGCGCCCAGGCTTACCTACAAATCTGCTCAGCGAGGCTTTCCAATCCTCCATCCTGGATTACTCTTATTGGACGCACCGCTGTAGTGCCTCTAAGGTCGTGGTTGGTCAACTGTCTGCTCTAATATGTTTATTGTCAGTATTTCTATGTTATTTGTTTCAATTTTAAAATCTTCATTTAGGTAAAAACTCTCGGTTTGTTAAGCAACGCATAGATTATGAAGAAACTATTTAGTCTTAGTAATATGGTCAAGTCTAATTTCCGCACTGGAAGCAACAAAGCTTCAGGTAACATTTTTAAAAAACTTTATAAAAAAAGCCGCCCAAATTGGCTTCACGAATTTGAGTGTTCTTTTAGTCTGTGACGAACATGATCTTACCGTAATCATTTACTCATATCATTTACTCATAAACAAACAGTTCAGTAATTCACAACAGCAAAATTCGGTGTGTTTTACCCCTGGCGTTCTGCTTGTAGTGCACAAATTGAGATCAACTGCGGCAGTGGTTTGCTTCGGACACTGAACGAAAGAAAAAAGATATCTTTCTTTGCCAGTGGCCTGCCTCGAGCAGAATCCTTGCCAAACATTAACTAGAGCCATCCTGTGTGCTTTCTGCTTGCTGAACGCCGCCCTCTAATGCTGCTTGTTCTTCTTTTGGCTCTGCTTTTTGGACAGTTTTTATCTTGGCGTTCTCCCAGTTTTGGAGCACCAGGTCTTCTTTTCCATACTCTTGAGTCGGCAAGAAGGCTAGTGGCTCCTGGACGCGACTCGGGTATATTACTGCCTTCTTGAACTCCGCTCTTTCTTTCTTTCTTTGTTGAGTCGAGGGCGCCGGGGTTGGCCGCTCCGAGTGTTGACTCATCTCTTTGAAACTGGAATGAACAAAGATGAAGTTTCTTTTTGAAGATATGTTAGCTTATTGGTTGCCTTATTCTTTCATTTTCTTTGCTGTAAGGGTTGCTTGTTTTTATTTTTCCGTTGAAATGGTTACTTTTTGAACGCTTTCTAAAAATTCTTTTTCACCCTCGTCGTATTTGATTCATTTACTAATTTGTCTGCTGGAAAAATAGCTTGCTGCTCATTGTTTTACGGAGAAAAACTTCCAAGAACATTACTGATGAAAAAATTAACAAGACGATTAAAACAAAGTAATTGAATTATTCATCTCGGAGGATATGATATTATTTTTGGTGTGAATTAATTTTTTTCAAGTATGAAGCCCCGCTAAGAGAGTAGATACAATGAAATGATTCTTATCTTGGGAAGTAAGTGGCGCTAAATAATGCAATCAAATTGAGTCATATACATTGTGTACCTAATTGCTCAGATGATACTCCTTCTTAACACGTTGCCTGCGATTGCCTAGCTGGTGCAAATCTTTACTTTGTACACACAGTCACTAGAAAGCCTTGAAAAAATTATAGAACCTAACCTGAGTGACCCACCGGCGGGTCGTATCGCACTCAACGTGTTAATGTACACAGAGGTGTTGAATTGCGAAAGGACTTGACATTTAGTTCTTAAGTCTTAGACCGAGTATTCAAAAAGTATTAATTTACCTTCTAATAAAAAAAACACGGGCATAAGGATTTATCGGAGTGCCCAAGCAGCAAACAGTGCTTTTGTATAACTTTGTATGGGAACTGCTGTTCATTTCTGGAGCAACATATTTCTTAGTAAGGTGTTCAATTTAGAACCATGGTGCCGGATTGCGCGTCCTGGACTTGAAAAAGGAAACTAGATGATCTGTTTTTTTAACGGGGATTATGAGATACCGATTCATTGAGCAGAAATTGAAATGCATCACGTCCAACACGCGGGAAAAAGTGGTTTTGTCTAAATTTCACAATTGGCGAGACGAGGGTTCCATGTCAGGTCAGTATTTTGCTTGAGGAGTATCCATCACATATCGGCTTCTTCACGTCTCCCGAAAAAATATTGGTATATAAATCAATGTTGGAAAATTCAGCTCATTACAAATTTTATGATAATGCACCATTGCGCTATTCACAAAAATTGGGATGCGAATATATTTGTTCAGCTTTCACTTATTTCGTACCTTGCTTATGGTGTTGGCAATTTTTGTTTTAATATATGATGTCCGTACTAGACAGCCTGGTTCCAAACCAGTACTCTGGTGCACTGGCCTCCAGTCCAAGTGTGTGTTGAGCAGATAGAGGAGCATTTGGCCGCGCCAGCCGGTGTTGTTCGTGGAGCTTTACGATGCAACTTCGTCCTGGGCCTCGTTTTATGCTCCTTGACTCCTGGGGTGAAGTGTCGTGTGAAATTTGAAGCCCTTCCACGGAGTTCGTTACAGAATACGCCGTTTTAGCCCGCCGTGCAGAATCTCGCTTTATAAGCTGCTCTGCTGCATCTCTTCTACATTATTGGTACGTTTTACTTTCCGCACAGTGCCTGCTATTAAGCAAAATGGATTCAAACCCTTGAAGTGCACCAGAACCGCAGTTGCATGCATGGCTTCAACCAGGCAAGGATCGAACCGCTTCTGATACCCAATTTTACACCTCCAATACGTCTCTGCCGTTGTCGTTACCGACACCAATTGATCCTGGTCCTCAGATCGCAAATGTGCGGCAAATGCAGCTCTCTTACGCAGCAGTCTTTGCTCGCGCCAATCTCGGCTCATGCTGTGAGCGCAATATGTTTTGCTTGCGATAGCAATGTTTTGAAATTGAATGCGCTAACATCAGCATCTCATAACTTGTTTTGCATGCTAGAAGAGAGCATTACGGTCTTCCTTTCATATAGTAAAGTTTTCTGTCAAACTTTTTTGTATAGAAATGCACATGCCTATACAGACCGAAGTTATTTATAGTTCAACTGAACTTGCCATCGTCGTTAGTACAATTTCTGAATGGCTCTGGAAGTTGAAAACTAATTTCATTGATGCATTTGCATGTGCGCCTGACTTTTGTGCGGTTACAGAACATGGCCATCCATCCTGTTAGCGCTACCAGTCATGACATGCATCGGACGACTTTATCACCAGGGCACACTCGGGATCAATTCTTGTACATCCCGAATGTACATTAATTCGTGAGTCTCTGTGCACTCAATTCAACATATTGGCGAAAGGAACGCTTGACTTTTATTTCCATTACTTAACTCGTTTGGGTAATTATTTTTCTCGGATGAAACAACGGTTGACGGAAATTATAGTAAATTTGGCAGAATAAGCTGAGTATCGCAAGCGGTAGAGCAGGGAAATGCACTGATTTCAGTGCCCACGATCATGAAGGCTGGTCGCGCGCTGATTGGGTAAGAGGTTCGAGCGCAAGCGATGAGCGATATGTATGTGCGAGGTGGTCATCATGACAAGAGTTTTTCTAATCAAGAAGAGCTTTCAAACTTTTAGATTATTTCAACAGCTTACTTGAACAATGTTATGCAAATTTCTACTACTTTCAGTTTTGTAAATCAGGTGCACAGATTAACACGTTTCCTGCGATTGTCTAGCCGGTGCAAATTTTGACGTTGTACACATAGTCCCTAGAAAGCTTTGAAAAAATTACAGAACCTAGCCTGAGTGACCCACCGGTGGGTCACTTCGCAGGAAATGTGTAAAGATCAAGTAATCTTCTACTCAGTATAATTTTGGTGTTCGGGGTTTGACTGCCTTTTGAATTACATTAGTGCTTGCATGAGGTGCCATACGATCAGTGGCACTTGACACCTCCCAGTTGTAGTGCTTGAAGAGCGCCTCAGTCTACAACTACTGTCGCATCCAAAATTACTTGGAACGAGCTGGCGTCGTGGCAGCTGACACGACACCTCGGTTCTGAAAATTGCAATTCTTTGCATGGAAACAAGCGAGTGATGCATTGTTTTTCTCCTCATCATATCACACAGTTTATATAATGATGGTCCGTTAACACGTAACATGTGCCAGCTCATTGTTTTATACTGAATTGGCACTAATGATTGGACTACGAAAACCACATAAAAAAACACACTGCGTGAAAGTATATTCAATCAAAAGATACATAGTTTCGTTTCCTTCATGATGGAAATAGCATTTAATACGTAGCAACAATGAAGTAATATAACTAGTTTAAATTGTCGACCTTACTGAATTAAGTTAAACATGTTGCGTGCAAGACTGGAAGGCTCGTACTCACCTTGGCACAGACAGTGACGGCGAGGGCGAGGATTGCGATGGCTCCAAAACTCTTCATGTCGCCACGCACGTGCGTCTCGGAGTCAGCAGTAGGAACTTTCACTTGAAAGTATCTCTTATGTTACTCGTGTGTACGGCTCTCTTTATTTTTACTATCACCAATATCGCTTGTGCTCGAAGAACTCTGTTTTTTATAGTTATCGTTCGTTAACCTGCAAGGAAAAATATGAAGTAAAGTTTAGGTAGAGATGCGAGTATTTACTCGTAGGGGCTGTATACTGAAGGCTTAGGAGGAGCCCGAGAGGTGCACGGCATGCTAGCCTACCGACTGTGACGGTGTCAGGACGCGGTCTGTGTCTGTTGAGCCGGGGCGCCTGTGTGAAGTGTCTCGATCCCTCCCTTGCCTGCCTGCCACCTCACCAGGCCGCTTGCTGTGTGTGTGTGCGTGTGTTGTGTTGTCCTGCTGTGTGTTGTGTTGTCCTGCTGTGTTGTGTTGTGTTGTCCTGTGTGTGTTGT